>JAQNBH010000010.1:12774483-13049483 GCA_028752905.1 Cladorhizidae sp. MBARI D1340-BT2
ACTATCAGCACACCATGAATCTTAATTTGCACATGCAAGAGCGTGCTGGGTCAGTTATCTAATTCAGTGGCAAGGTTCGTGGTTTGTGATTCAGCCAGCTATGGTGTGTATATGTAGCTGCTATACATGGGAATGTTACAGAGTAACATATTTTGATTGATGTGGGGCACTTGAATTTTGTGTTTGATGATGCGTATGTGTCTCTCTCCCGCCATCCATAATGTCATCACTTGCAGCTCTTCTGTGGTAGATGTGATTGTGAGGTTCACCATTCTAGCTCTCTCTTCTGTCTCTTCTCCCGTACAGGTGCTGACAATTTTCTGTTTTCTCTTCTCTGTGTCTCCTTTTCCAATCCCCAACAACCCATTCATTACTTTTCTCCTCCCCCTCGTCTTCTTCCTTTCCCTCCTCCCGTACTCTTTTTCCTCCTTCCTTCCCTCCTTCTCAACCCAATCCACCTCATTCCTCACCTCTTCTTCCTCCCCAACCTCCTTTCTTCCTCCATTCCCTCCTTATCTCACCTTTCATGTTCTCCTTCCTGCTATATATTTCTCAATTTTGTGCTCCATATACATCTTTCTCACCTAATTCCCTACCTCATTTTGGCAGGTGGTTTCTCCTCCTGTGGCCAGTGCCTGGTTATTTGTGTGCCGACAGCTCTACAAGACCGGGGATGGTTTATTGGTTCTGGAGGAGAGTGGACTGCACCAGCATGTGGCCAGAGCTTGGAAAAATGTCAGCCACATGCATAGTTGGCTGTTTTGTTGTTGTTTTGGTATAATGGTATACAGTCATTATATATCAGTGATATATGTTGCCTGTTGTTACCTCACCGCCATGTATGTGAAACACTCAGGGTTAATGGCTAGGCTATACATATATACATGTAGGTTTAACTGATCGAAAGGATCATGAAATTTCTACTAATATTATGTCTCTCCTCTATTATTAAGGTCTCTATCTCATTGCAAATGTGTGCTTGGTAGATCTTGATGGAATTTAATACCCATCACAATACAGAAAAGTTGTTTAGCTATCTTAATCCAATGGGCTTGATCTGTGAACCTATGCACACTACGGCTGGGATTCCCATGAAGAGCCTATGCACAGTGAAGCATTATGGGTGGAGAGAAAATAAACTTTCCTGCAACTTTCATTATCCTATATGTGCTTCAGTTGTCCGAACCTCCCAGTCCCAAAGTGCTGGGATAATTGGTTTCCTGACTGTAGCATGCAATTGTGTGTTTTTGTGTATTGTATTACTTAATTTGGAAGCAGCTACAATCCAGTGAGAAGTTACAGGGAGGCTCTACCAATTCCTCTCAGAAGTTTCTTCGTGGAGAAATGGCTTATTCCCTTGAAGACTCGCTCATTGACAATCTCCTCAATTTTGCAGGAACTCCTAAAGTAAGCACAGTCACAATACCGTACTACTCCTCATTATCAGGTGCACCTCCCACATAAGTGCACCTGTGTTATTAAGTGCACCTCCTGTGTCATTAGGTGCACTTCCTGTGACATTAGCTTGCTTATAAGTGCAATTTACACTTGTATCTTCCTGTGTTTTTTTTTAGTAATCCAAAATGTGAAATGTGTCTTCACCATAGCTTAGCCAACTTCTTTCCTTGCTTCATGCACAGTTCTACTGCAGGTCTCCGAATAAAGCACTCTAGACCGATTATCTATTATAATGCACTTCTTCGTTAGGCGCATCTCATTAAGCATAAGTCATATGAAACTGCAGGCATATGTGCCTAGTCAATGGAGGATGGTATATGGTACATGGATAATGGTCTTGTATGCCATCTTGTTGATGCAACAGACTGTAATATTTTTGTGTAGGGTATCCTATTGCTGCAACAGACTGTACTATTTCTGTGTAGGGTATCCTGTTGCAGACTGTACTATTTCTGTGTCGGGTATCCTATTGCTGCAACAGACTGTACTATTTCTGTATAGGCAGGGGTGGATCCAGGATTTATTATGGGGGCGGGTGGGGGTGGGCCGAAACATAATTTAAAAAAAGTATTACAATACGTTTCAATGATATAATGACACTCACAACTTGTCACTGTACCCATCAGCAAAAACGAATATTGGGGGGGGGGGGGGATCTTTGTCTGAATGGTTGACTGTGAGTTGACTAACAGTGATGCTTGAAGGTTTTCACTCTCCATTTTTGTTTCTATAACTGAAGCTCTGAATCCAGGCACTCTGGTGATGGAAGGTCATCTCTGTACAACTGTAGAATACTACCTTCAAGCACTTCACTGCTCAAATCATCAGAATCAGCAGAAACAATTAAGGATGGTAATAGCTTGATGAAATCAGTAATATTTTTTTACTTTGAATTATCAAATCGAGTATCAAACTCAGTGATCAAGTGATCTAGCAAGGGAATAGTTAAGTTTGTGGCTGTTGTATTACTTCGATGTTGCTGCCTGCATGCAAGTCTTGGCACAGACTCTTCAATACCTACTGTCTGGGCCATTCTCTTTGCTGCAGTGTACATTTTTGCATGAAATGTTTCCACTTCTGTGTGAAGCCTTTTCATACCATTTCCACTTCCTGGTAAGCCTGTGCTACGTCAATGTATCGACCTTGAAGTTTAATACTTAATCCTCTTGTGTACCAAAACCTTCTTCGTGGTTTCTAAGGCTACAAGAAATTGAAATTGATACAAATCCAAGAGTAGTGATCGAGCATCTGTGATCTGGATTCTCTATCCACCCTGTACTGTTGGCAATTGACTCCAAAGAACTGACAATAGCAATGTAAAGATCAGTGAAGACCTGAAAAGCCTCATGGCATTCCACCCACCTGGTTCAACATAGTGATTTTAGAGTTTTTCTTCTTTCTTTAGGTATAGTGTCTTCTATCCATTTCTCTAAAGACAGCTGCCTTCTAGGGGAATTGGAAAAGAAACGAACTACTTTGTCTGCCACTTCCATCATATTGCCAACATCTCTTATGGTACAACATTTCACTATGCACAAGTTTAACTTGTGGGATGCACAATATGCTTTAGGATATGCTGACATTATTCTTGATGCAGCTCCTCTTTACCTACCAGCCATTGCACCAGCACCATCAAATACCTGGCCTCTCAACAAGTGTGGATCTAACTGCCAATTAGTAAGCTGACCAAGAATATCATTGGCAATTGCCTCGCCTATGACACCAGAAAGACACTCACAGAACCCTAAAAACTTTTCTTGTGGCTTTCCATCATCAACGTATCTTATGCTGATGGCTAGCTGTTCATCATTTGCAGAATCTGTTGCTTCGTCTGCAATAATAGAAAAGAACCTAGCTTCCCGCATCTTCATCAAAATTTTACATCTCCACAGAATACTATCGTCTGATTTTGAGTTTCTTTGCTAATATATGTAGCATTGGAACGTGCTGTTTCCAAATGTTGCTTCAAGAATTGATCACCTGCATCAACTCGAAACTTCAACAAAGCTTTGAAGTTGCCCATGTTCTCACTACTATTTAGCTCGAGAGGTCCATCATCTTGCTGAATCTTAAAAGCCAATCCTTGCTGCCCACAAAAGATAACAGTGGCTGCAATAGATCTTAGTTTCAGCCGGTTTTCAGCTACAAGTTTTGCCAAGTTTAGCTTTGGTGGAGCTAATTTGCTGATCTAGTGACAATGTTGTATTTTCTTGAATTGCACAGAAAGCCAGTGCTTTTTCTACAGCTATTTGATGTGATAGCCTTCCCTTAGACTTTGTAGAAAAATGCTCATTCAATATTTCTTTCGCTCTCTTCAATTTTTTTGCCGCTGAACCAGGACCCCCAACTCTTGTACAGGTGATTCACTCAGTGAAAAAAGAGCACAAAATTTGCAGTATCCTCCATCATCTGAAATAGAAAATGTGAGGCCATTGTATTGATCTAGCCAGCTATTTTGAAACCTGCGGTTATGATCACCAAATTTGTGGACAGGGAATTCAATTTTTTTATCTGGCACAAAATAATGCTTTAGGAGATAATATTTTTCGCTACTTGAAAGCCTTCGCCCTCATTACATGCCCAAAATCACCTGATTCATCAATAGAAGGATCAATAGTCATTGTCGAAGAACTGCATTCACCTGATTAAATTGCAGGACCAATGGTTATTATCGAAGAACTGCTTTCATCCTTGGACTTGATTCAGTATCAGTGGTACAAGCAGAGGATTCGTAATTTGAGTTCAATGAGTTCACCAAATTAGAATGACTACAATCATTAGTGGTTGCTTCTTCAGAAGAGACAGTTGGAACACATCTAACTTCATCACTACATGCCACAAAAATGTAACTAAAGCTTTGCTAAAAATTTATACAACACAATAGACATACGCTTTGTTGAAGAAATGTCGAATATCCATGCTCTGGACTTTCTTAGCAGCTGGTCCTTTAGACTTGGCTCTCTTAGACATCTCAGAAGTTGCATGTGGTCAAAGGTCCCAAAACTCATGAGCATGCTTATGGCTGTATGTACTTAGAACACATGTTAGATGGCATGTAGCTGGTTAATACCTAAAGGGTTAACCAGCTGCATCCCATGTAATGATTGAATTTGCCAACCCCCCAAAAATTGGAAAGAGAAGGGGGGGCGTGGCCCTCCTGCCCCCACCCATCTGGATCCACCCCTGGTAGGGTATCCTGTTCCTACAACAGATTGTACTATTTCTTTGCAGGGTATCCTGTTGCTGCAACAGACTGGGCTCATGGCTCAGTGCACTAAGTATATGCACCAGAGATACGAGCTCAAGTTACAAGTAAGCTGAAGTAAGTAAGAGGCTTTATGGGTATGTGTAATTATTTTTCTACGCAAGCCTGAATAAGGTAAAATATTACACTCTGTCTCTATATATGGAAGTAGGAAAATATGAGTTTTTTTCCTTCAAGAAAGACATGCAGTTACAAAATGGGGGAAACTCAGAATAAAATGTGGGTGGGGGGAGACCTCAGATTGTTACTCTAGTTATTCAAAGCAGTGGAGCGAGGAGGGGGAAGGTGAGGTGGTTGGCACTTTGCAAAAGGAGTATGTTAAAAATAAAGTTCCCCCGTGCTGATGTTCCAGATATTGTACAAACACATTGAACTATCACATTAGTATTGCTACAGTAGTGGGTTTGTGAATGTGTGTGTGCTGGCTGTGTGTGTAAATGTTTGTTCAGACAAATTTGTAAACACTTATAATTTTTCTATTTTGGAAGCCATTTGGTTATGTCACTATTGTCTTATTAGCTTCATGCCTCCCAATCCTGCAGGCCAGATCTTAGAAGTAGTTCACTCTAGTTGTAGGCAACATTGGCTTTACTGTCATGTACTTGTATGTCAGGCATATGCTTTGTGGTCCTGCTGAGCCTGCACAAACTTTACATTTACAGTGCTATTATGTATTTGTCAAAATTGGTTGTCAAGGCTCTCAAATACCCGTGAGGCACGGGCATACAGGTGGCAGTTACTCACACTTGGTGCATCTGTTCCTCTGTAGTATTTCTTGTGCTACCACATTCTCATGTTCTAGTTCAATGTACATGTACATGTATATGCATGTATATATATATATATATATATAGGTTAGCAAGTGTGAGAAGTTTGGGTATGGTTGTATGGTGACCCAGTTAGCTTCTACAGTGGCCGGCGTGTCTGAACTGATGGACTGCGGTAAGTTTGTAAGGACAGTTTTATATCCACATGGTGTTCCTTCTTCTCTTGTCCTTTCACTCTCTCTTTTCTTCTTCTCCATCCTCTCAGGTTTTATCTCCATGTTAGTGAAGAAGTTCTGGTGTGTGCTGGAGGGACAAGAACATGCTCATGATTACAGGATCACAGCTCCAAGGACACATCCACTAGATCCTCTTGACCGCACCTCGCATAAAGTAATTACTAATGATGAGTGATATGACCATGTACGTGTAGTACATAATACTATATACACTGCATGTGTATATATATGAATATATTATGTAGATTACATGCACATATGTATGTGTGTGTGTGTTGCTAGGCAGTCATTAATCTGCTGAACGTGCTCTCTTCCTTCCCTGCACTGTATGAGGCCATCAGGAAGACCACACCCTCTTCTCATGGGTCTGAACACTCGGCAGTATCAGTGAGTAGGACAAAGCAAAAGTATTTATTGGCCGCTTTCCTTCTTGTCCCTTTTCTCCTCACTACACCCTCCTCACCACCACCACCTCGTCTCCTCGTTACCACTCACCTCCTCCTCTCATTACTACTTCATCTCTTCCTCCTCCCCACCACCTCACCTCCTCATCTTCACCTCCTCCTCCTCCTCACCACCACCTCATCTCCTCACCACCACTTGACCTCCTCATCTTTACCACCACCTCATCCATCCTGCTTACCACTACCTTCACCTCCTCATCCTCACCACTACCTTAGATCCTCCTCACCGCCAATAACCACCTCCTCCTCCAACACCACTTCACCTCCTCCTCTTCACCACCGCCTCACCTCCTCCTCCTTACCACCGCCTCACCTCCTCCTCCTCCTCACCAGCACCTCACCTCTTCCTTCTCACCTGCTTACAGCACCTCACACCTAACTTCTTCCTCACTTCCCCATCCTCCTCACTGCCACCTCACCCCTCTTCCTTGTCTTCCTTACTCATCATCCAGAGTTAGGTCAATGTTACGTGAACTACACAGCAGGGTTCTTAAAAGTGCTAAGTTCTCAATTTTAGTCCAGGATCCTGTTCAGAGCTCTTCATCCCTCCAATGTGAATTGCCTCTGCACAATACATTTAGGGTTCAGAGTTCAGGGTTTCATACAGGGCTTTGGAGGTGGAGTAGGTGGATGGGTAAAAAGTGTCAAGATTTGAATTTTTCCACGCCCAGTTTTAGCATCTTAGTACCAGCTGGAAAGTGTTAGCCTTACTTTTAACCAGATGAAGATTGTGAAGACATGTCTTTGAAATGGACTAAATTATATAAACCTTGCTACATCAGGTCCCAATTGAAGGGCCTGAACTGACTCTAGTGGATTTTAGTGCAATTTTAGATATTCAAAATGATGCAGTCTACTTAATTGCCAAGGTCATATATATATATCATTGTGCTATTGTGAAATACAACGAAAGTTAAAATGTAGCAATTATATATGACATTATAATTAAAATTAAGTATTCCAGTATGAAGCCCTGCATTTGATGTCCGATTTGTACATGCCATGGCTTGATAGCTGCCATCTCCCTCTCCTGGCAATTTTGTTGGTGCTATTAAGTTGGAGCTGATTGTAGATGTGCAATTTGATTCCATACACGAACTCCATCCATAGATTAACATTGTAGAGTCCATTTTTTCTGCATTTGGACATAGTCAATCCTACTCCTCCCCCCTCCGCCCTCACCCTCCCCCCACTCCCACCCACCCTTCACACATACACACTTCCAACTTTGAACAATGTTTGACTTAGTTCATATCTCCTCAGCATGTTATTTTTCTTCCTTCTCTGATTATTTTTAGGATATCCTAAATGATCTAGTTATAATGGACACTGAGGAAAAGAGACACCGTCTACTCAACTTTGAGGAGGAGCATTTGTTTGGTTTGACGTAAGATCGAATCATACTCTGTTTTCTACTATCTGTAGCTTAGACACTATTTAGACTACTCTGACCTCATATTTTGGGTACACAAAGTGGATTGATTTCCATGTAGATATTTTTATCCATAAACATGAGAAGTTGGCCCAAAATATGATCATTGGCACTGTCCCTTCCCCATTCTCACCTCACCACACAGATGAGTACCTTTTTGTCACATTTTGTTTTTATTTATTAAAAATCCTATATCAAATTAAATAATTACGCATATTCAGTCCAATTTGGGAATAATTGTGCTAGTAATTGTCAAGTAATTGCACCAGGTGAAGCTGAGTGCAATTTTGACTATTACAAGTACAATTGTTCCAAAATTGGACGAGAATCCTTGTGATTGTCTATTAATTGAAATGAATTTTGAAAGTGCGAGAAGAAAGTGAGTAGCCATCTATTGAAGCTAGCTGTTTGTTAGCTAAGATTATCGAGGAATTTTTTTCCATGAAAGGGCTGATATCACCAATGGTTCAAGTCATAGTCACCTTCAGTTAGAGACTCCAACAAGGTTGGCTCAAACAAATCCTCCATACTATTGCTAAGTTCCATTTCTCTGCAGTAGTAAACAGTATATAACTACGTCTTGCTATCTTAAAAAAGAATTGAGCATGCTCAAGTTTTCGTTGCTATCGTAAGATAGCATTTATTATCCATGTGCAACTAAGGTGCTAAAATACTGAGCATGCTCAGTGGTATGGCAATACAATACACACTAGCCTGAAACTTAGTGCAATTTTTAAAAAACAGGCACTGCAAAATGAGTCAATCAAGAAAAAGTGTAAAATTAACCTATATTAGTGCCTAATGGTGCTGTGATATTTAAAACTCTAATAAATCGAGCGCTTGTTTCATTACCACAGTTCACATATCAAAAGGAAGTGATTATATGCTCTTGGAATATTGAGTTCAGAAATGTCTGGTAAGTTAGTAAAAAAATGTAGGCAAATACCAATGACCCACAGTGATCATGATCTCAAAATGAATAAAAGATTGCTGCTCAAAGATCTAATTACTCAGTTAACTTGCACTGATTCTGTATTCTCTTAGGATGATTCAAAAGGTGAAGGAGGCGTAGTTATATAGTTACCTGTGAAAGTCAATTCCTGATCGTGGAGCAAAGAAATGTTTAGCTACTACAGTCCAACCTACTGCCGACCTTCAGTCTCAAGAATTTAGCATTGACCAGGTCTCAGACGATGCAGGCATGGATCTGGAAGCCTATCAAGTTTGTGAAACATCTAGAATTTGTATCAACCTAAATTAAAATAAGGTAGACTGGATGGAATCAGATGATGAGCATCTTCCAGTTCTGCCTGAAGCTTCTCTCTCTCCCTCCCAAAATCTGACTACTCCCTCTCCAGCTCTGAAAAATTGTAAACAAATTGTTTTTTGTTTGTTGATAAACACTTGGTATTTGTTTGCTAAATGGTATTCATATTATTAGGTCACAATTGTTGTTAATTGTGGTAACCACTTACAATCTACATATAAGTGCTATTGTATGACATAATTGCAAGTGGCATGAAAGCATTCTTGACTTTTTAAAAGTTGTAACAAGTCCTAGGTCAAAAGATTAAGAATGCCATGGGCTATATATATACAATAAATGAGTTCAATTAATGAATAATTGTGTTCTTTCCTATGGTAGTAACTAAAACAACTGTATTGTAATTTTACCATTATGAACTCTCCCAAGTAAACTTTGTATTTTGCTAATGGCACTGCCTCAACAAGGCTTCCTGGGATATTTGCAATTCTACCTGGCTGTCCCTAGCGAGGGTGACTGACTATCACGCATCCTGGAATACATGTGTTCTGGATAGTCAGGAGTATCCCATGATGTCTATAACTCTAGCACTGCCATAGCCCTAGAATACCCATATTCCTGGCCCGAGCTTTATATTCCTAGCCCTAGAATAACCCTATCCATTGCTTTTTCTATTTGAAAAGTAACACATATTTCAATGAACTCTCAGTTGACATAATAACATGACAATAATTCGTGATAAAGGCTAGAGCATCTAGTCGAAACATCGAGAGAATACAATTTCAAGTTGATTATGGTAAAGGTTATTGTAACACATATTTGATTGACTTGTCCGATAAGTAGGATAGCATGATTGTATGCATGTAGTCCACAACATGTTAGATGATCCTGTACCATTAAAATCAAGTATATATACTGATACCAATTAGAAAGTAAATTACAAGTTAATTATTGAGAAAGTCATTGTAATTCATTATGTCAACTGAGAGTTTGTTTAGAATATTACATTTGCTTTTATCATATTGGCATCCCTTGTACATGATTTTAAATGGCAAGGGGCTTAGCACTGGTTATGTATGGTGTTCATGCATACGGTATTGTGTGTCTTTAAATTAATGTAGCTGTTAGTTGTTTGTTTTGTTTTGTTGCTATATTATATTGCAGGACAAAAATGTTTGATTTAAAATACATTGATTTAAAATAATACACGTAATATATACTCAAAAAAGAAATGTAACAAGAATTTGCCAATGTAGATAACAAACATTTACAGGACCCTTTACTTATTAATATAACCAATGCAGACCACAATCATTTACAGGACCACAGACATTTACAGGACCCTTTACCTACAATGCAGAATATAATCAATGCAGACAACAAACTTTTACAGGACCCTTTACCTCTGAGTGTAACCAATGCAGACCACAAACTTTAAAAAGACCCTTTACATATTAATATAAACAATGCGGAGCATAAACATTTATAGGACCCTTTACCTATTAATATAATCACACATTTATAGAACCATTATCAGATTTAATTTTTTTGTATTCTTTGGTAAAGGGTCCTGTAAATGTTTGTGTTGGTTATATTGGGTCCTGTAAATGTTTACTGTCTACATTGGCAAATTCTTGTTGCATTTCTTTTTTATGTATATATATATATTGTTTGACTATATACTATAGTCAGCAGCCTTCTACAAGAAGTTACTCGATATATTTGATACCAGAAATGACCAATCATGGATGTTGATGACTGTTACATCGGAGATAGGATTAGGTACTGTGAACGAACTTGATTGCTTGGCACTTTATTCCTGCAACTGTATGTACAACTGTAATGCACTTTTCTCTGATGGGAGAGAGGTGCTTCAAGATGGATGAAGTCAGGCAACCACAGTTCAGTGTATTCTTCAAGGACAGGTGAACTCTCTTCAGTTGCTACAAGTGATAACAAACAGAACTGTATACAATACCTGATTGCTTAGGCCAGGCTGTTATAATGCTCTATGCTTTTTTTAAACTTAACTTTATCTTAGAAGAACAAGATCCTCTTTAGGTAATCACCACTCACTTTGACAAAAGCAGCTACAGAAGATTGCAGCTATACCACGAGACAATGTATATTTTTAAGCTTGAGGACTTCCTAAGCAGTGATAACTTGCTCTTAGTCATAGGCACCTATTGCACACGCACGAGAATGTTTATGGTATTGACGATGTTCTAACGATTTTCAGGTGTTTTGCTGAATCGTGAAATGGATTAGTTGTTACAAATGTATTGGATAATTTGCACTCTTCTGAAATTATGATGAACGAATGTATTGTAGATAATTAGATGCTGTAAATACATTGATACATGGATATATAGATCAAAGATACATAGATACATATCTATATACATAGATACATAGATGTAGATGCATAGATGTAGATACATAGATACATGATGCAAAGATACATAGATAGATACATAGATAATTATGTAGATACACAGATAGATACAAGATCTTGAAAATACTGTTTTGCACCTCCACTTTACTACCTTCACAAAGGATTCAAGGCACACTCAAAGTATTTTGGGGAAGCTTTTGGGGTCTGCCATTTTATAATAGGGGTCAAATCAATACTCCCCAATAATTAAGCAGTGAGGAATACACACTACTATCTAACCACAAGTCCAACTCTGACCTTCTACTATTCCAGCGACATTAGTGGAGCTACTGCAGAAGTGAGATTAGTGTACAGTGGGACAGCACTTCTCTAAACCATTTATTTTGCCTAAAAGTTTCATGCAAAATGGTGGGCAGTGGAACAAAATGGAATTATTTTGAGTAAATGTTAGTTACAGTGTACCTGTACTGAGATATATACATATTTTATGATTGTTTGTCATAATCTGGTTAGAAAAGTCAACAACAACTTTGTTTTCCTTAGAAGTGTAGTACTGAAATGCTGATGGTTAAAATATTGGATGATTCCGACAGTATTGGACGATGACGATATCAAAACTTGGCGATTATGATCGTCATATATAGGATAGATCAATATATATTTTTTTGTTAGTGTTACAATGGTTGTGTGTTACAATGGTTGTGTAATTTTAATGCCAAAATGCGTCCGTTGTAATTCACTGACAACATTTCCAGCTATAAAGTATCACATTTCACATGATCGGTTAAATTTTGCACTACAATGTATTTGAAATGTGTGTATGTGTATATGCATTTCTTTGTAGGATTCTGTCAGTGCTGGTGACCTGTCTTGACTCCATCTTGTTCCTGGAGTCCGAATATCAGTTCATCAACTCACTATTTTCCTTGCAGAAAGGTGACCAGATTTGGAAGCCCAAAGAATACAAAGAAGGGTAAGGTTTACATTAGCCAAAACTGAAGTGGTTTCATGGGATACTGAGTCACTGACACTGCTATAGGTATGGTATTACTATATACATGACATTGTATATAATAATATAATAGATGATAATTATAATGGTGATGGTGATGATGGTAATGGTGATGACAAAAATATTTCTGGTGGTTGAAATTTTAGTGAAGATTTAGACACTCACTATATAGTTTCTTTTCATTCGGACTCTCTCTGTTTAATAGACCTATTTGGCATACAGAGACTAGCTTGTGTTGCCATGCTCTTATTGTAGAGAGACTGCAGGGAAGAAGGAACAGGAGAACATGATGAAGAAGCAGCAAGGGTAATAATGTTATTGTTAGTGGTTATTGTTGGTGTTACAATGACCTTCTCAAAAATCAACACTTGAAATTTACTCTCTTGACGTTTCGACTAGATGCTCTAACCTTCATCAGGAATAATGAGACGCTAAGACGTGGGTGAGCTTGTTATATACTCGTAGCCAGCTATCCACCATGTGATATAAACCACACCTTGACACATGCATCCAGCATGTGATATAAACCACACCCTGACACATGCCCGGATGTGGCAAAACACAATAAAGGTAATACAATAAATAATAATAATAATAATAATAATAATAATAATAATAATAATAATAATAATAATAATAATAATAATAATAATAATAATAATAATAATAATAATAATAATAATAATAATAATAATAATAATAATAATAATATAATATATAATAATAATATAATTTATAATAGAAAGTAAATAAATAAATAAATAAACAACAAAAACAATAATATAATATGAAATAAAATAAATTACATAAAATATGAAACAAATAAAATAATATAATTAAAAATTAGAATAATTAACACTTTAGTGCTGATGCAACTCCTTCACTAGCAGTGTTCAGGCCTGGTCCAAGATGATGACTTCCTCCCATAAAATTGAATGCCCTTTGTCCCATATATGTTGACCAATTGCAGGTATCTCTTTAACACACTTTTTACAGGCATCTTGATGTTCTTTCAGTCAGTTTACAGAAAACCCAAACACACACCAACTGGTAACCGTGATTATAGATTACATCATCCTCTCCATGTCAGAAGAGGAGTGGTGAAGAGCTTGTATGGTAGAGCCAGGAGAGTAGTGGTGGAGAAGGAGGACCTACGGAAGGAAGAACATCGCATGTTTATAGAAATGGTTATCCACAAGCCTTCATCTCTGTAGATACATCTAAATGCTGAATAGTAGAGTACACCGATACAGGCAATCAAGGGTCTGAAAAGAAAGATCGTATGGTAATAATTCTCTATGTAGTAGGAATGATGAAAACATCAGGAGGATCTACAGGAAGTTCAACATCAGTCGTTTTCAGATCGAGTAGAACTCTGAGGACACAACTGAGCAGAGTGAAGGATGAATTACCAGCTAGTATATATGCACTCATGCATTGTGTACCACATCCCTTGCAGCTGTATACAAAGGGGAGGCCAACAGAAGATGGGAGACCAGAATGAATTAACATCAAGATGCTGTAAAAAGTGTGCCAAAGAGAAATATGCAATTGCTGAACATATATGGGACAATCGATATCATATTTTGTGGGAAGAAGCCACCATCTTAGAGCAGGACAGAAGACAGAAGAAATTGCTAGTGAAGGAGGCATTGCACATCAGCCTAGCACCATAGTTTGAGTAATTCCATCGAGATTGTGGAATGGAATTACCTGGCTGCTGTGTGAGCCTGAACTTGAAGCCATGACCACCATAATTCTTCTGTATCATTTATCATTCTTTGTTAATGTTTTAATGTCAAGTATTTTTATTATTATTTTTTTATCGTCTATTTTTTGTTGTTATTTATATATTTTAAAAATAACAACAACAACAACAATAATAATATTTATTGTTGTTGTTGCTGATGCTGCTGCTACTACTACTACTACTATTATTATTATTATTATTACTACTACTACTACTATTACTACTACTATTATTATTATTATTACTACTACTACTACTATTATTATTATTACTATTATTATTATTATTACTATTATTATTACTATTACTATTATTATTACTATTACTATTACTATTATTATTATTATTATTATTATTATTATTATTATTATTATTATTATTATTATTTATTTTTAATTTTTTCTCTTTATTTAATTATTGTTGCTGTTGTTGTTATTATTATCTATATTATATTATGGTTATTGGTGTTTATTTAGTTTCTATTATTAATATTAGCTATATTGTATTATTATCTTTATTGCCACATCTGGTTCACTTGCTGGCCATGTGTATATAGCAGGTTGTGGTTTGTATGACGTGGTGGATAGCTGGTAGGTATATACCAAGCTCACGCGCGTCTTAGCATCTCATTATTCCTGATGAAGGCTTGAGCATCTAGTAAAAACGTCAAAAGAGTAAATTTCAAGTTGATTATCGAAAAGGTCATTTATTTTTGTTATTGAGAGTTTGTTGGTATTATTTTACTATTTACTATTGCTATATGCTGTTGTCTTGTTGCTGTTGCTGCAGTCTTTGTTGTTTGGTGTTGTTGTTACATAGACTACAAAGTCACACCTTGACTAAGTCACAGCTCCAAATTAAGGGTTCACACATCTTTTAATCAGATTTGGATTATGTTTCTTGTTATTTTTTTTGCTTTGGTCTTTAGTTGGTTGAAATTTTGGCAAAAAAATAAAAGAACAAACTGATTAAAAGATAAATTGGTGTTTTTTAATACGAATTCAGCTGAAAATCAGAAAATCACCATACTTTAGTACGTTGTCAGTTTTCCTGAATGTAGGTCACATCGCTTATTAACTTCTAGCCAGACTATGTCTGTAGATAGCTCGACTTGAAAAAGCTACGGTATACTTGAGCAGCGGAACGATTCTCTGGACTTAGATTTTCATCTCTTCTCAGCAAAAGAAATAACCAGTGGCTTGAAGCTAGTGGTGTAGGTCATACACTCATTGTAGCCTTAGATACATGCAGCTCATTAGTACATCTTCAGAGCAGCTCCATGTGCTTGTAGGTGCCATGGCCACTATGGACTTGATCAACATTTGTGGTATAAGTTCCCTTTAATTGAAGGGAAAATTCGTAGCTGCCTCTACCCAACAAAATCCTGTTTGTTTCTTCCATTATTGGGTTTAACTACATTACTATGGCTTATGTGTGTTTAGTGATATTGTCATCCTGGATGCTTGCTCTATGGAGAGGAATAGGATCCTTGCTACCTGCTACTTTATTGGTGGTCCTAATGAGAGGATCTTACCCCCTCATTATCTCAGTGAGGTACATATTATTATGAGATTTGGTCACAACTGTTTGCGTAAATCAAAGGGAGATGGGAATTAATTCCACCTAACCATGGTTAAGATACTGTATAATAACAGGACGATACAGTTATTATAATGACTTTTTTGATAATAATATTCACTCCACGTTTCGGCTAGATGATCTAGTCAATGTCAACCGAGAGTTCAATTGAAAGGTTAATGGCGTATTGCCATAAATAGTGCAATGATTTATGTATTATTATGATGGTAGGTTGTACATTTTTTATGTTAATTTTTTTTAAATTGTATTTCTTAACTGGCACTTGTATGAGGATGTATCATGTGGTGTTAGGTGTGTGAGGTTTAAGGGAAGGAAAAATTACTTCCATTTGACAACTTATTCCACTAATCAATGTTCCACTTGTACATATTTTACTTACTGAAAATACAAGTAGCTACTCGTGTTGTGGTAGAGTCTGTGTGGGACCCCAAAGGATTATCCATGTTTAATTATAAATTTTTCCGGTCGTGTTACACTTTTTTCTACTTTTTTAATTTTTTCCTAAAACTACTTTACATTTATGATTGTGTTGTGGCATTAGGTGTGCGAGGAGTACCAGTGGCCTCTGTTTACTGGCTATCCAGCACCTTCAGTGTTCCAAGTACCTCTCTGGGAATTCAAGCACCTGGCCGAACCAGACAGTAAGAATATAACATGTTGTTGTTGTTGTTGTTGTTTTACCTATGTGATTGCATCATTGTGATTACTAAAAGCTGACCACGGCATAGTAACACAACAAGTTCCTCTTTTCCTTCCTGTGAAGGATGGAGACATAAACTTGGGCGGTGTCGTCATCGCGTCTTTAGAGTTACTAACGATGCTATATGTGGACTGATATGTCTTTTCAGACAGAACTGCTCATTGTGGTGCTTTGCTAATCACTCACCATGTCTGACATCTGCATGGAATAAGGACCGGCAAAGCTCTGCTGCTGTTTTTCCCAGCGACTTGAACTAGCCCTAGACCAGACTGCAAGATGAGGTCTAGCTGTGGAGGGTATGCAACAATTATTATTTGAGGCACCACAGAAATTAATTGTCGTAGTGGCCAGGGATACCATGTGGGCATATCTACTTCTGCTTTTATATCCGCTCTGCTGCTTGAACAGAATGTCTGACATGACTAGGGCAAGTTTAAGCTACTTTAGAAATGGCAGCAGAGTCCTCTCTCTGTGCTCCTTACTTTGTTCTGCTTCCAGATTTGGTGTACTGCACCATTAAACTTCATTCAGTCAGGAAGTGATGCAGGCAAGACGTTGATAATCACATTTTTGACAGGAAGACTTGATATGACTTGATATGTTATTTTATTATTATTTTTACATAATGCATAGATACATACTAACATACATACTCACATACTCACATAATACATACGTACAGTGTATAGTACACACGAACATACTCGCATACATACATACATACAGTATATTTATATTACACAGATACACACTTCTGAACATACAATTTATAGAGTGTTTTTCCAGCCTTTGGAACATTTTTTTGTTTCTCATGTCCTCCATTATGTTATATATAAATGTACTTGTGTGTATGCTAGTGTGTGTGTGTGTGTGTGTGTGATCTATAGAAGGTGTGTTGTGGAGGTTCTTGTCAGACTCAACTAATACTCTCCATGGAGATAACTGGACCAAGAAACTGAGATTACTGTTCAAGGCAGAGCTTAAGAAGAAGAAGACCATGACATGTACACGTAAGTTTAATTAGAATGGATATAATATACAACACCCAGCCTCTCTTACATGTTCACACACAGAGACAGCACCACATCACACACACCATACACACAAACATTCACAGACCATACACACACAACACATTCACAGACCATACACACACAACACATTCACATACCAGTCTCTTACATGCCCACACACAGACTGCACCACACCATACATACACATGCACACACACACACACATACACACAAACTTACACACCGGATACACACACCATATACATACCACACTGCTATACACATCACACCACACACACACCACACACACACACATACAAACCACACACACACACACACACCACGTTCATACCACTGTATAAAAGAGTTGGTAAGGCAAGAATTAAGTCTACATGGCTTTAACCCATAATTAGGGAACACTAGGAAGGTTGAAAATAAACTTTTTTATAAAGAAAAGAAAAACAATATGACTGAATGGCTTTGAAATGCAGGGAATTTCCTCTTTCTCTTGAAATCACTTTTAGAACGACACTCATTAGCTACATACTTCTAGTCGTCTAACTTCTCAATTAAATTCTTATGGATATGCATGATCACAACTGTTTCCATTTGTTCCTGGAGTGACATGGTGGCCTCCTGTATAGGGTTTTATTCACCTTATATTTGCTTGCTGATGTCACAAGCAGTGAGCAACTTTGTACTTCCTCGTGAAAAAAGCATGGTTTCTACCAACAATCTGGTGTCTTGGCAATCATTGCAATGGATGAGAGACTAATCTTGGTCAGATGTTACTGCTCAAGTCGATGATATGCCCTCTCTGGGGAAGATTCTGAAGAGGAGGAACATAAATTCCTCTATAGATACCTAGTGATGCCACAGAGACTGCAAAGACCTGCTGTCTGTTCATCAATACTTTGATGAAGAGACGGACCATTAACTGTTATTTTCCAGCCAATTAACTCAGCTCTCTCTCTGTGTGTGTGAGGGTGGGGGAGTGGGGGGGGGGTGGAGGTATCTAAGCTTGTTTTATTTGAATTTGACTGTATTTGGAATAGAATTCAAATGATATGTAAACTGTGTGATAAATCTATATATCATACTTTTATATATCGTTATGAAATTTGTCATGCTTGAATTATTGAAATTTGTGTTGAAGTCGTATTGTTTGAAGACTTGACGGAGACTTGACGGAGAATAAAGCTCAGTCCTGGCCATTCTAGTTCTGGCCATGCCCCCTTGTTTCCCCCACTCTTTCCTAATAGTAGTAGTATATTGTGCATACAAGATCGCAAGGTTTAAAGACTGGAGGCATCACTTTATGCACACTGTGTCACAGTTGCAGCACACCTGCTACTACCTCCTCTACTTCTTCTCTTCCTTCATGACTTTGATTCTTACAACCTCTATACGTATGACATTCTAGCTGCCATTTCATCTAGTTCTATGGCCACTCCAGTCTGAAACTGACCCTGACCAAACCTCTCTGGACAGGTGTCATGCGCACACTTCAACTTCCAACTTGCTTTCAGCTTTATTGTCAGTATTTTACAGATGATGTGTGGGTTTTTTGGTTACTGAAATGAACAGCTATGTAGAACAGAGTCAGACTGCCCCACATGCTTGTCCATGGTTAGACATTAGCATTGAAGAGGCAAAGGCATTTTTAAGAACGCTCATTATGAAGTTTAATCATATTTGGTCAACCATGGATATCCATCTGCAGAACCCTGGAATTGCCAATTGTGCTATTTCTGCAGATTTTTTTGGTTCCTACACCTGACCGACAGGCAGCAAGCTAATCCGCTCTCAACTTGGCTATGGATCGCCTTTACAAATTGCATCCCTTACTCGATCTGGCAGTCCCCAAAGTATGAGTCAGAACACCCTCCATTAGCAGGTTGCCATCGATGAGGCCATGAGCCTTTTCAAAGCTAGACTTGCCTTCAATGACAGTGCAGGAAGACAAGCCTATTGAGTGGAAAGTATGAGATCATTTATTTTGGCAGACTCAATGAGTGTAGCTTGCAGATCTACACTGGGAAGGGAGTGGGTCTCACTGCAGGCACACCTACCATCAGAGCTTGCCAATCTACCCTGGGAAGGAAGTGGGTCTCGTTTCAGGCACTCCTACCACCAGAGCTTGCAAATCTACACTAGGAAGGGAGTGGGTCTCACTGCAGGCTCTCCTACCAGAGCTTGCAAATCTACACTAGGAAGGGAGTGGGTCTCACTGCAGGCTCTCCTACCAGAGCTTGCAAATCTACACTGAGAAGTTTTTATATTCAGTGTATGTGCATAATTTTAGATTTTAAAAAGTAAAAAATACTTTAAATGCAGTATTTGTAGTTCACATGGATATATCTCGTTCATTTCTTTTTTGACAAGTCAAGCCAATGCACTTTGTTTGCTTCTTTGTTTTGTAAACAGAATATTTTGGTTTGTGTAATATATTGTATAGGCCAACACTATGTCTCAGCAATCTGGTGGCGAGACAAAAGGTATGAGTGAGTGGTACAAACCATGAACTCACCTACACTATCAGGATCTTAGCTTTACACACATTGTTTGGGTGCGTGTGTGTGTGTGGTGTGTGAGTGTGTTGGGTGTGCATGTGTGCTTTGTGTTTTGTTATCCATGTATATGTGTTGTGCATATATGTGTCTTGTGTGTGTGTGTTGAGCGTGTGTGTTGTGTATATGTGTGTGTATTATGGTATGTGTGTATTATGTGTTGTGTTGAGTGTGGGAAGTGAAGTATGAAGTGATGTATGTTTGATTTGATGCAGTGGTGAAGCATCTTCTACTGAGGCATACTAATGTCACAGTACGCAACAAGAAGGAGGTGGTATTTCCTTATAAGCCAGCTGGCCACACCACATCCACCCCCTCTCTCCCTTCCTCCTACACTGATGGCATAGCTATGGTTGTCAGGTAATTGAAATCAATATGATATCTGGTGTAGTGCTTTTATATACATACATACCATGTACGCTATGAAGATATACCTTTTTTGGGCAAATAGTTTGTCCTTATTAGTGAGTGCAGCTAACCCTCAGTGTGGAATACTTAATATTTCAGTGTGGTCTATCTATTTATGCATCATAGATTCACGTGTATATAAATATAAACAGACCACCCGCCTTAATAAAGCGAGCAGGTTTATGTAAACTTGGAATGGTTGTAAACTTGGAATGGTCGTCATAGGATGATTAAAGAAGAGAGTGGCAGGTTCGATATATAAAACTGGCAACTAAGGCAAGGGGGAATAGGCTGCATGGTTGATAGCTGACAGGAAAGGATGGTTGAGTTGCATTCTGACATAGCTACTTAACTCATCAATATGCCATTGCCTTGAAGGTGGGATACATCATTTTTGTCATGATGATGCATAAACATTGGTAAGGTAAACACACACACACTGCCACTGCTCTCTATGGACAGACAAAACTCTCACGTGGTTGGCATATATTGGAAGGACATCTGTACATATATTCAATAGAGGAGAGATGTACTAATGATAGAGAGTATTACGATTCATAAAACTTATCACCACTTCAATAATTCTTGTCAGCTTCTGCATGCGTTTCCCTTCAGTACTCTGAGTATTCCTGTAGAACTTCCTAGTTCTCTCAACAAAGCTCCTCTAGCAGCCATTCACTTTCACATGCACACTTCTGATTTTGGTTTTTGCCATCCCATTATGTTGCCGAGCATCAGGTTGTTCAACCTTGCACCAGTTTATATGAAGCATGTAAGTACACGTAATACTTGTCTACTTTACCCTATCAGAATCTCAAATACATATTGCAACGATATGATGACATTAATTACAAACCAATATACCTATAGCTATGGTATATAGGGTAGGACATTGACCCGAGCAGTGCAATCTAATGATGCATGTTTTGTCCTGTAGGTCATCAGGCCAAAAAATTGTTGTTGTTTTATTTTTGTTGTTGTTTTTCCTTTCTCCGTCACACCTTCTCTCGCCACTCAATGCCTTGCATTCTTTTCTAATAAATGTAGTATGCTATTGTCATGAAGATGGCTTATTGTTGGTGTATGTCCAGTGGCATTCGTGATCACAAAATGTATGCACCGAACCCTTAGATTAAAATATCGAACATTGCACCATGAGTTTGTGAGGCATGTGAAGATTCCTGCATAAACTTATAACCTTATAGCCTCAAGTACACTGCACCCTTGATATCCCCACACCTTCGAATAGCTAGTGCACTGTTGGCTAACCCGAGTAAATAGCACGTGCTCTTAATTAGACCGTGCATGCCTACCTATAATTACATTATAATAGGGCATGATTATAAGTGATAATCGACACCAGAGTTAGAAACATACACATAGCAAATATATAGGTCACTGTCTAGGACTAAATCGGTGAGCAAGATGGCTGAGGGATATTTATCTGAGCTGGAACCAGTGAAACGATTATCAAATCCACCAAAATTGGCCATAGTTCTAAAGGTGTCCACATGTATGCTATCTAACCCACCAATGAGTGCATAGATACATGGTAATGATCCATTAATGAGGAATGTCATAGACCAGTTAGGAAGAGGCACTCGACTGGACACAACTACTCCCATTTTTTATTTTTTTGCGAAAGGAGGTCAAGTGATCTACATTACAGCCAGCACTGCATGCCTGCTAGGAATAGTAGAGCATGCCTTTGAACAGAATATATACAGCTAGGAAGTTCCTAACACAGTGCGCACTTGATTTAATTTGGGATGTATAGTAATTATGACTTCTTTGCCTGTATTGCTACAGGTATGGGGAATTTCTAGGTTTGCTGGATTCATCGTCTAGTAACACTGCAAACTTGTCCAACTTGTTGCAGAATATTAGTACTATGTGGGAACAAGAGCAGTACCCACGGAGGAAAACTAACATAGGTAGAGTCAACTAATTAATTTTGGAATTTCTAATCTTTGAACTTTAATAGTAGTGTGATGTTCTCTGAACACACATATGTTCATGTGCAATGCTGGAATATTTTTAAGTCTTTATAATTTTGCATCCTCACCAATAAATCTCCAAAGGTGAGGGCTAACAAAATGCTGATGACCAATAGAGATCGAAGTTCAATTTCTTTTTGCGCATCCTCATGGCATAGTTTAGCTTGGAGTTAAATTTTATGCATTAGTACCTTTAAAAAAATCTAAATATACACCCCTCACGAATTCTAGCCATTTTGTTATGTGTACATACACATATACAGAAGTACTTCTCATTAGAATTGAGTTTAACCTGAGAAATACTTCTTAGACGGCTATATTTATCTTCCCCACTTTCCCCCAAAGCATTTTCAGGTTGATTTACTGTTGCCCTTCATGAAGTTACATTGTAAAGCTTGGATGCTAAATGTACGACACCTTGGAAATAGCTTACAAGATAATAACTTGACTCTCTGATGTCGGCACATTACAGTTGAATAACTTTTACTACTGTGAGTCGACTGTATATATTTGTTAGAATTCCTAGATGGCTCATTCCCCGGCTTTGATTGGCTGAGCTCCTCTATCTTCCTACTGATGAGGGGTTCAGTGAGTGACTGCTGGCAGTTCCTTGAGCCGTTCTCCACCCTCCTCCCAGCTGCTTACATGTGGGTACCCAGGATGCATCTATCTGTGAGTACTAATTCCTCCAAGGTTACATTTAAGTATTGTTACTGAATTTGCCAGGCACTTGTGTTAAAGGAAATATGTTTGTTTGATAATTTTGTTTCGGCTTAAAATTTTATTTGTTTTCATAGGATTTTCTAATGCATGAAATTTAGTTCCCATGATAAACTGCACTCAGACCATGCACAAATGGAAATGTGGCTTTGGAATTTGAGCTATTTATTACACTCTGATCACTATAGTACCTCACTGGCATCAATGTATATTATTGGTCAAAAAAAGCAATGTTTTTTTTAGAGAAAGTAAACAGTTTTCTGTGGGATTATTTTTTGTGAACTGTATTGCTGAATATCTCCAATTTCCTGTTGCTATAATGCAGTGGGAGCAGCAATATTCTTCAGGAATGGTCATGCCCAGCATACACCAGATTAAAAATCATAGTCCACATCATATATCTCGAACATTGCTTTTGAAAATGTTTTTGAAATTCTACCTGAGCAAATTACATGGGAAAGGAAACATTGTGGATGGTTAAGAAGACGGAACAGATGAATTTAATATTGTGATGAAGAATTTTATTGCATGGTCAACAGCACTCAGAACACATATGAACTAGTGGATCTCTGACATGGTAGCACATCTTTGATGCACTACCGAAGTTATCTGTATACAGCAATGTGGGATATAGATTAACCACTTGCAAATTAAAAATTCAACCAAAGTTGGGACATGAGATTAGGGAGGGCTGGGAGTAGATTGGATTAGAAAATTTAACTTCATTATCCACACTAAGTTGACACATGACCAATATCCAGATAGAGCTCACGGAGGGCGGGAACTGCACTCTTTTACTTGACATATGTGGATCTAACCATGACAACCATATTTCCATGTTGCCATTATTATGCGTGTTGCTAATCTTAACTGCTGACTTCACATGTGGTTTTTATTTTATTTTTATCTATAGCTCTAGTTTTTTTATAGTCTAGAATAAACTTTTTTTAACTGCTCATATCATTAGAATACAAATATAACGAGCTGCAATGAAACAGCTCCATTAACCTACATATCTCAACATCTCAGAAAAAACAACTTGCAACAAAGAAATTCTCCAAATGGCAATCATAGATGCCTGTGCAGCTTTCCTCTGAAGAAGAGGCATCCAGAAGCAATGTAAAAGTCAGGAAGGGACTGTAGTTGCGATAGTCAGTTGAACATTCATTGTACTCCCTCACTCCCTCAGGCTTGGAGTAAACTTTTGCGATTGCTTTTATATCAATGGAGCTGTCTAATTGGCTTGTGTAGGTTTAAAAACTTAAAAGTCCACGATGGGTTCATTTAAAAAACAATGGTATCCTAGTTTGTGCCCATAAACGTTGTGATATATGTTAATCTCTATGATATTGCATACTATAATGAGAATTTTTTTATACCTTTAAGGAAATTGTGATGCAATTAGCCTGTGTAGCTTTCATTTAGGTAATAGGCATGTATTATATATATTTACTAGCAGAGGTGCCTGGCATTGGCAAAGAAAATAATAAAAATATCTAGCAGAGAAGCATATAATGGGAGTGAAGGACATGGTTCCTCCCCCCCCCCCCCCTGCAAACTATTCCCAAATCCCTTATTTGAAAAATTGTCAGAAACAGTCGACGACAACATTGCCTTCAGTAATTCTTACCATTTCAGCAACTGCAGTGTTTTTCTATGGTTAGTTGCAGCCTACCTAGCGAACTGTTTGCATCAGGTTAGATCTAACATAGTTAGATGGTAATGTTGCCATGTGGCATTGTTTGTGTGTTTTCATTGCAAACGTGAAAAATGCACGCGCATGTACATTCCTAAACAAAATGGCCGACTGGCTAACAACAGCAAGTGCCTTACTGTTTGAGGGTTGCTTAAAGACTAAATCCTGACCAAATTTCTACAAAAGTATTCATGCATCCATCCACTTTCATATATAGCAGTAGGTAGAGGCCACTATATTGTATATTATAGCAGATAACAGTAGGCAGAGGCTACTACTATATATTATATATATATATATATATATTCTAGCAGAGGTGCCAGGCATTGCCTGGGAAAGGATAAAATATCTGGCAGAAGAGTACAAAAGGAGGATGAAGAATGTGGTCCCCCACCACCCAAGTGTTGATCCACCAATGTTACTATTTCTATCGCTGCTGGGCATATATATATCTACTTAAATTTTTTTTAAATAATAATGTCAGAACCAGTGGAAAATCATGCTGCCCATTATTAATTTCACTATTTCAGCAACTGTGGGGTTTTTTCTAATAAAGTAGGGCTAGAAGCAGCCTTAGAAAATTGTTTGCTCTAACATAAATAGCATAGTAATACCGTATTGCTAAACAAATGGTCGCATGACCATGTGCCTTGCCATGTGATGGTGGCTTCCAGCCTGAATCAGGACCAAACTTTGCCAAAACTATCCAAACATCGATCCAGTGAAGTTTTGTTCAGATCCGAGCAGACAAATTTAAAGGCAGACTAACAGACGCTACTACTCACTCTCTATATATATACATAGCATTGCATTGCCTATGGAAAGGGTAAAATAGGTAGCAGAGGAACACAAAATGAGAATTCGAGACATGTTTCTCTCCGCGCTCCACTCCCCTCCCCTCCCCTCCCCCCCCATCATTGTGACCCACCAATGTTACTCTCCCAAAACCCTTTTTATGCTAGTTATTGTTGATAAAAAAGGTCAAACCAGTCCAAGACCACTCTACCCTCTCAACTGTGGTGTTTATCTAATAGAGAACGGTTAGAAGCAGTTTCGCTAACAAAAGTTTTGCTTTAGGTGAGGTCTAATGTAGCTAGCATATTTGTTGTTAATGTTGTCACATTGCATTGTGTGGCTATCATCGCAAACGTGAAAATCACTAACCATACATATCCAGCAGAATGTCATGGTCAGGGGCATAACATGTCCAGAGGAATGACATGTCCAGGGGCATGGCCTACACACCCAAAACTCTGCCCATGTCCTTCCCTGGATGTCTCTCTTCCCCACCTCCTGGTCCCAGCCATTGAGGACAAACATAGCCAGACAGATTTGTATGTATTGATATCATAGCTATTTTCAATCCATTACAGCACAATTGATCTCGGTGGTGAGGGGCTTGGTGGTGGGGGGGGGGGGGGGGGGGGGGGTGGGGGATGAGAGTACCTCAAAGAAGCCCGTATTAATATTTGGCATCCCCCTGTCGCCTCACCACCTCATCTGTGAATAGTTGAGCTAGTGCATGATAAGAGCTATACACCAATGTTCTCTATATCTTGTAGGTTCATCTGCCTGTGAGTATTGTATACAGCGGCATTCCTCCCATCAGTGCTGTCACTGCACACTTGGTGGAGGTCATTCTGCAGGTAAGTACCATTGTGGGACCAGAAATGGCTTCAGCGTTAACACATTTCTTTATTAATTTTTATATTTCTCAATGAATTAAAAATTGTTTCTTGACATTTCGGCGTGATGCCCTAGCCTTCATCAGGAATGAGAGACTGAGACTCACTTGAGATTTATATATAGCCAGCTATCCAACACGTGACCAGAACCACACTCTGGTACATGTGATGCATCTGACTCTATGTGGTAGTAATGAAATTGGAAAAAGAAAATATATAATTAATTAATAATAATAATAATAATAATAATAATAATAATAATAATAATAATAATAATAATAATAATAATAATAATAATAATAATAATAATAATAATAATAATAATAATAATAATAATAATAATAATAATAATAGTAGTAGTACTAATAGTAATAATAATAATAATAATAATAATAATAATAATAATAATAATAATAATATATAATAATAATAGTAGTAGTAGGAGTAGTAGTAGTAATAATAATAATAATAATAATAATAATAATAATAATAATAATAATAATAATAATAATAATAATAATAATAATAATAATAATAATAATAATAATAATAATAATAATAATAATAATAATAATAATAATAATAATAAATAATGAGAAAGTCATTATATTCTGCTAATGTCAACTGAGAGTTCGTTAAGACCGTAAATGTATATAACATTCTTTGTGCACAGGGAAAGAGGGCTAAGTATAGTAGGAGGCAAGAAAAGAGTTTCCCATATCATGCAGTTTAAATTCAGAACAACTAGTGGTTAAGTGAGACCGGCCATTCTACCACAGCATGTACAACTGCTACTTATAATCACCACACTGCTCTCACCACTATTTCCCTCTCGCACCTAAGTGCTATTTTAGATACTCAAAGTTCAAAGCTTGTTAAATTGAGTTAAAAATGCTGCTATTATTACAATTGTTGCTAAGTGTATTTGTCAAAGAGAAGTTATATTTTGAAAATATCATAAATTTGTTGAGAGCATGAACTAGTGCTATATGGGATTTTTTTAACTCATAATATACACAGCTAATTACTGAGGAGATTGGCATTACTTATTGCTCCAAGGTCCAGCAAAGTGGGGAGGGGGGTTGTTTCTCCTGCTACATAACCTAGCTTGGCCCTATATTAAGAATGCCTGGATGAAGCTTACAGAGTAAAGAATCAATTTCCTCTCCTATTATCGGTATATTAATTGTTGATTGTGTCAATTTATGTAAGAATAGACTGCAATCAGAAAAGAAAATTGCTTTTTTCTTATTGTTTTTTCTTGTTTTTCCTTCTTCCATGGCTTTTGTTGAGAGCATGGAATTAGTACTATACAGGGACTTAAACAAAAAATATCATTATGTATATACTTAGTGCCCTTACCAAGCAGGAATTATTATTAGGAATTGAGAATCATATATATCTAGCCATTGGAACAAAATTGGAATTTTAGAGATATCACTTCTTTCTGACATGTATGTTCGGTGGAAAACAATATTTTGGTGTTCGTTTCGTTGTTGTAGTTTTTAGGAATGGATCGATTATGAAACAGAAAGAAAGGAGTGGCCAGACGATACGCCATAGCTCTATATACAATTTTCTCTCCTATACAATCATAAACCATAAATCACTCATTAAATAAGTTTTAGGTTAATACTCAAAGTTTCATGGTCTAGACTTGACTTCTAAACTACTCTGCTCTGGCTTAAACAACTTCATATGGAAAGTTCATACTTTAGAACTCAATTTGGCAGCTACATACCATCTTTATATCATAAGCTATCAAAAGTCGATCTGTTCTCCCTGCAGTGCTTCAGTAGTACGCTGGCTGGCTATATATTAGCTTTATAAATATATTATGCCTTTTCTAGGCTTCTATTGAATGTTGATCCCAGAGGTCATCACCTTCTAAATACTATTGAAAATTGGACTAATTCTATACTTTTTTATACCTTTCCCTTATGCAATAAGAGCAGATTGTGCAGCTAACCTAATTTTCATAAGGGAAATGCTTGTAGGCAATCAATACAGTAACTTGCATTACTATTATGATGGTGGCAGTTTTGTGAGAGGGATAAGAGCAAACTGGATTACTCGTGTTACATCATTGATCCTGAGCACTATAGAAAGTGCTCGTATCTAACCAGCTCTTAGTGTCCAAACATTGTGATAAGTGAGAGGGTAATTTTTTTTCCAAAACCACCCAAAAGCTGTAGTTGTGGCCTTGCTACTTCATCAGGAATAATGAGATGCTATGACATGGTGAATAGCTAGCTACCTCAAGCAAGTCTTAATATTATCTCATTATTCCTGATGAAGTCTAGTCAAAACAACAAGAGAGTAAAAATTTAAGTCGATGATTGAGAACGTCATTGTAATTTTATTATGTCAATTCGTTGAAAGTTAGCATAACTGATTTTTCTACAAGTTATAGTAGTAGAACATCTAGCTGAAGCATCGAGTGACGAAATCCAAGTTGATTATTTGTAATGGCCCCATGTAGTTATAGAATATAGAATATAAGGTAAAATACCCATGTCTGAATTGTCCCAAATCCTTCTAGTTATTTATTGATCCATGGTAGGTGTTCTAAATGAATTGGCCCATCTCCTGCCAATCATTCCCTTAACCCACTCACCGTCATAAGCGTATATATACGTCCAAACCACATAATTATCGGTGAAAAATCATTAAAAAATCAATCGTTCGGTTGTAAATTAAGATATGAATATCAAAAAATAGCTCAATTCTTGCTCTACGTACGTGCCGAATATAAGAGCCGTACGGGTTCGGTAACTAAGGTAAAGTAAAATTGAAATCGCTGACCGTTCATAAGTTGGAAATGACGGCCAGACTAACTTTAGACCAAGTTCTTTCTAGGATTCAAGACGACGACTACGTCCTATCAGAGGACGAAAGTAGCAGCTAGGAAGGTGAAGTAATCTATTCCTAATTTGGGAAGAGTAGCATTGATCCTGAAATTGTGCTATCGATGGGTGGGAGATACTTTTTGGACTATTTTCTGGCGAGAGCGGTGCCGCTCGATAGTCTGTTTGGGCGGAGGAGAGTCTAGCAGTGACGAAGAAGACTATGCCAGTGAGTTTTGTATACTTGCTAGCTAAGTAGCTAGCAAGTAAAGCATGTTCTGGATAAAATTGTTTAGCTGTTCTTTCGTCATATATAAATTCATTAGGTCGAGGAGGCAATACTTTTTGTTTATGTTGACATTATTCTTTTTAGGTATGGTGCAACCAACCCCTTCACTGTCACCCTTCCTCAAAGCCACTTCTTGTGGAGTTCTTATTCCTTCGGTTCATACTCATTCAAGGCCTGTTGGTCAGCGTAGTCGCAGAACTAGAGGCAGTACTAGAGCTAGGAGTAGTCAACTTGGACGTCTGAGTACACGTAGTCAAGTAACTTCCAGTATTCATTTGGATACCTCAATGGCTTCTTGTACCAGTCATGTTTGATGCTACATACATTGTGTACCAAGTGTTATAAGAGTAAATGAAATGTGAAAATATATATTCCTAGATGGTGTCTATACATTACATTGTGGTAGTGTGTGTAGTGTATAGTGTATGGTAGTGTGGCACAATGATGTCTTCTTGTATGCTGGCCAGTATCTTATCAAGCCTCCTTCACTGTCTGAGTGGCTGAAAACACCTTGATTATATACCATACTAGAGGGGGAAATGAAATAAGGCCATATACGTGTGTGCACGTACATAGATCATATTACTACAATTCTTAATTATCTGTGAAACCAGAACTCAAAACTTCTAATTAGATTCATGACATTGTGGGTTTTTTCTATGGCAACTGTAGGTTACCACAATGTTGGTCATTATAAGGGCTTTCATGTGAACTATGGTTGCTAAGGACTTTAGTCAACCTTTGCTGAAATAGCATTGCATATGTCTATGCAAGTCAATTTTTTGTAATTTTTCAAAATAAAGTCAACGGTGAAAGGGTTAATGCCTGTCACCCACAAGCATCTTTATATGTACGAGGTGCTGATGTCCTTGTGATTTATTTTGTTTTTTCTCAATTTATATGTACATGTGAATTCTAAATGGGAAAAAAATTCATCTTTGCATTTTTGTGTGTAGTCTGAAGTTCCCCATGTGTCTTCAGCATTCAAGATGTCTGGCTATACTCCATCGCAAGTAAGTGTTCTTAGCGATATGATACTGGTACGATGAAGTTACATTGGTTGTGAGGTAGAGTTGAGGGGAGGTGGGGGTGCCGAAGAGAAACAGTTGAGGATAGATTGTCTGTGAAGGTGGGTCTGGGAAGTGATCAAGAGAATTGGATTGGTGAGTGAGGGATTTGGTAAGAGAAAAGTAGGGAGAGAATGTAAAAGAAAAGTGAGGTAGGTACGGAAAGTGCTGATGGCATGTCGGAGTTGGTTAGAGATTTGGGGGAGGTAGATAATAAAATATGTAAGAGAGAAGTGGAATACATGGGTATAGGGAGTTGGTAAGGGAGTGGAAATGCCACCAGTGAGGATGCTAAAGTACTCTAAAACATAGATATGAACAAAATTTAACCATGTTCATCATGTTGGAATATCTTTAGATATTCATTTAACTGTGACCAGTGCTTTGCCTATTGTAAATCTTCTAAATAGGTATTTTATATAATGGCAGTAGAAAGAGGCTACTTCTTAAATGTCTTTATTGTTTTGTTTTGATTTGTAATAATTATGCTATGCTTTTTTAATAATTTTTATTTGGTCAAAAATAAAGTGGGGTGGGGATCTTGAGCCCCTCAAACCTGTCTTATCTATAGCCTTGAATTGTGAGCCAAAGAAAATGGGATGGAAAGAAGAGGGAGTACAGGAATTCAAGATGGGAGGAGATGAAATTAAGGAGGATGGGAAATGAGATAGGGGGAGTATGGAATGAGATTGGGGGGGGGGGGGGAAGTGGGGGGTAGATGGAACGAAATTTGCAATGGGGAGAATGGAAAGGCATTGTGATAATGATGGGATGATATGATATCAAGGTGCATCCACTCAATGTGATGTTGGTCCAGTGTGTATCCCCATACATCTATTGTCAACCTCATTCAACCTGCCTCAACCCAGTATATTGTTGGTCTCACCATAGAGCTATTGTCAACCTACTTCAATCTGCCTTAACCAAGTTTTATAATGGTCTAGTGTGTGTCCCCATAGAGTTATTGTCAACCTTCTTCAACCTTCTTCCAGCCAGTGTGATGTTGGTCCAGTTTGGATCCCCACAGAGCTTTTTCAACCTGCCTTAAACCAGTGTGATGTTGGTCCAGCTATGGTAAACATGCTTCAACTTGCTGCAATCCTGTCTTATGATGGAGCTATTCTCAACATATTTCAATCTGTTGGCCACTTCGGTGCAATCTAATTCTTTCCTAAGTTTATGTTGGGGTCTAATCTGTTGTAGTAATAGCTGTTACTATTCCTGAGTTCATTAACATGTCTATGAACATTGCAGATTTGCCAGCACTGGATTAGACAATGCTTCTGGAACTTCCTGGACTGGGTTGAAATCTGCAATTACTTTAGCACTTGTGTGGTCCTAGGAATTGACTATCAGGTCAGTCTCTAGCATATTGTAAAAGGTGGTCAGCCCTGCACTTCAGATGACTGCTCCATATGCTTAATATTCTGATCCCCATTGGATTTCATTTACATGAACTTTGAGTCCATGAACTTTGAGTCCTTAATTTTTGCCTTACAATTGTTTGCTTTATTTATTTTTGTGTGGCTTAATTTCTAACGTTTCTTTGCCTGAAATATATACATATGCTTGCTCTACAATATAGATCTCTCTCTTTTCCAGCAAAACAGCAGAGTAGAGCTTTGAATATGTTGAGTTACACAAGAGGAGGGATAGTGGTGAAAGACAGGAACAAATGAAAGAATGACAGATATATATGCTTGCAGAAAACAAACCATGCACTAATGGCAGGATAATGGGATTCCAAGATTGAAAAACATGCAAAATAATATATATGGGAAATTGTATTCATATTTATTCCCTCCTCTTCCTCCTTTATTTAATTTTTTTTTATACCTTTTTGCTAATCTGGATCTTATGTTTTTGCAATAGATTATTGTACAACTCCATCCAACTGTAGGTCTATTTTTGTGTGTCGGTTCTGAAGCATTTGAAACCTGAAATCCTAAGGCATACCCAAGCACAGGATCTGCTAGTCTTCCTCAAGGTCACTAATTTTAAAAAGGGGTAACCCAAGATGCTATATACGTATATATATATATGGCTAATTGAATGTGAAATTATATATAGTGTGCAATGAACGTTCACTTGATAAAATACAATTGCAATGACCTTCTCAATAATCAACTTAAATATTTACTCACTCGGTGTTTCGACTAGATGCTCTAGCCTTATTACTGATGAAGGCTAGACCATCTAGTCAAAATGTCGAGAGAGTTAAAATTCAAGTTGGATATTGAGAAGGTCATTGTAATATATGAAGCTTGTCAGGCAGTCTTGTGATGATGCACAAGATTGTTCATATGGTTGAGTTCGCATTTTTTCGGAGATGAAAAGCTTTACATGCACCAATTACACTATTGGTTGCAAATACTCCCAAGCATGACCTCTAATGCACCCTTGTAACTTACACATCCGTTTTTCTACACTATGTAAAATCTGGTTGTTTTGTCTGTTGCTCAGGAGGATGGTCTGGTTGCATTCCACACTGCAGACTGGCTTGATTTCATGGACGACTTGGCAGAAAAGTTTGGAAACATGGTTCAAAAAGCTCTAACTGACTTCTTTCATTAGTTAGTTGTGAATAGATTTGCAGTTATTCAGTACTGAATATTGGCATAGTTTGTCTAATGTATAGCTAACAGCACTATGAAGTTAACACCCCAAAAATACAAAGCTATACACCTATATATATTATATATATATATATATATAATATATTAGTTTCAAGAATGACTTTGCCAATGTTGATTACAAACATTTAGGTGCACCTTTAATAATTTAAAGTTATGTATATAGTTACACCAAATATAATACATACAAACTTAATAAAGCAGTGTAATATCGGTGTGCATAATTTTAAAAGGTAAAGGTTCATGTATATGCTTGTGGTGTGTGTCGTTCGTTTCCTTCCATTTATATAAAGTCAATCCAATTTATTAATTAATATAGTTTGCTTGGTTTCCTTTCTATAAATGTTTTGTTAACAAACCTCCTTCATGAACTTTGTAAGAGTTGCTTTATTATTTGCCACATGTATTGCTCATATAAAGCTATAATATACAATCACAAGTAGTCGACCTTACTAGATTATAAGAAAATGAAGAAATCCAGATTGTATCCATACAAACCATAAAAATTTAGATTACCACTACCTTATAAAACCATGCGCAACACTCAACTGTGCTTTACAATGCAAATCACAATCACTGGAGCACTCTTTACTAATGCATAGCAAGCTGGATAACCTTTCACTATCGACTATCATGTGAACTAATTTTTACAATAACCTTCTCAATAATCTTCTCAATAATCAACTTGAAATTGTATTCTCTCGATAGATGCTCTAGCCTTCATCAGGAATAATTAGACGCTAAGACTCGTGAGCCTGCTATATACTGGTAGCTAGCTATTCACCACATGCTACAAAACCACACCTCAGCACATGCGTGTGGATGTGGAAAAAATAAAAATAAATTAAAATAATAAAATTAAAATAATAAAATAATAATAATAATAGTAATAATAATAATAATAATAATAATAATAATAATAATAATAATAATAATAATAATAATAAAATAATAATAACAACAACAACAACAGTAATATTATAATCACCTTCTCAATAATCAACTTCAAATTGTATTCACTCGACATTTCGACTGGATGCTCTAGCCTTCATCAGGAATAATATAATAATATATTCCTGATGAAGGCTAGAGCATCTAGTCGAAAAGTCGAGTGAATACAATTTGAAGTTGATTATTGAGAAGGTGTTATTATGTCTTCCTGAGAGTTCATTGATAATAATAATAACAACAACAGCAACAACAACAACAACAATAATAATAAATGCCCGAACCTGGAGTCCCCTGACAATAGCTGCAGCACAACATAACAGACCTGAAGTCTGGATTAGTGTTAATTAGAAATGTACACATCTTATAGATTAAGACTGGCCAATCACAGAATTGGCCAGCTCATCATTCATGTCTGTGTTTTGCCTATAATTATAAGATTATGAGTTCATGCCTGGCAGCCTACTTAAAAGGAGACGGGGGTGGGACTCAGCAGAGCCATGTGGATGTGAAAAGTGATATAATCTAAGTTATAGCTCCAAGTATTCCTTGCTAGCTGGCTAAGCTATAGTGGGATCCTTAACAACTTTTAAGTCATAAAACATTAACAATATTTACTTATTTATTTATTTATATATTTTTATTTGTCTATTATTATTTTATTTTATTTTATTTTTTATTTGGTTTATCTATTATTATGACTTAAAAAAGGATATTTTGAATAAGAACAGCTCAATAAAGAGTTCAACATTGACGATAGATTATGTGATAAAAGTGAACAAGTATTGATTTTAACAAAATCAGGGAACTGCTTGTAATGCTTGTGTGTATGTGTGTGTGTGTGTGTGTACTAGAGTGATAGTAATCAATACATTTAATTAACAGATAGCTATATACTTTCTAGGACTTCAAAGTTGTGGTCTTGTATGTCTTGTAGCTACACACCAAAGTAGTGACCTTTATCGTTATTGCCCCAGTGGATTGGATCTTGGTCTGCTTCGAAAACAGCGCCACACAGGTTAGCTATGGATTGCATCCAGAAGAGTGGCTTTTGCTGGGACAAGGAGTGCACGTAGGATATGGCCTCATGGGTATGAGCCAGACAGACTTCCCCAGGCAGACTTCCCCTGGTAGAACACTGCACAGAAACATGTTTATACAGTAGATCACATGAGCTTGTATCTCTCTAGGTGGAAAAGGGTCTTCCCTGAGCCACCTGTCTGGATACCTGCAGTAGTTGGCAACTTTGTTTCCCAGAGTTCCTTGCAGTCTTGCATACTAATCACTCGGTGAATAGCTGATATTTCTATAATTGAAGGGTAACCAAAGTCTCACATTGTTGTATAACACTGTATATCAGCTTTCACAGAAAAACAACACAATGTTTACAGGTGATACATAAAGCAACTAGCTACCATGGTCAGAAGTGAAGTTATAGTAATTGGACCTTCATCCATTCCTGCCAACCAGGCAGGGATGTAGTCTTCTAATACGAGTGTAGCACTCATAGGCATTATCTGCTGTTCGGTCTCTAAAAACTGGTGACTCTGCTATAATTATATCTAATTTAGTTTAGTAACTCCCAGAAGCCGCTGTGGATAATTGAAATACTGCTTTTTTTTAATCTCCCAAAATATGTGAAACAATAGTGCAGAGTTGCCATTTATATATTATATATATCAGAAGCTATCCAGAACAGAGAATCTTTAATTAGAATATTATGAACACCAGCCTTGTACAACAACACAAATGTTCCTCTTTTCCTGCTTCCCCATCGCATTTTATTTAGTACAAATATTGATGCATCAAAACTAATCCCATTACACAGTATTTACTTAACGTATTTCCTCGAATAGAAGATGCTTTCTATTCCTTTCATGAGCTGCCTAACTGTGCATACTATTCAAGGTCCCCTTCTATTTGAGAGCATGCTCTATTATTTCTATATGACTAATAGGCATTCACACAATAAATAAACTCTAAAACTCACTGTTAAACAATGACATTTTTCGAAAATCAAATTAAAGTTTACTCATTTCGGCTATATATATGCTCCAGCCTTCATCAGGAATAACTAGAGGATCTAACAGAAATAAATGAATTGATTATTGAGAAAGCCGTTGCATGTGCTCAATAGTGGCACGAGATCACCTGATCTCAAAATGGCAGCAATTAATGATAATAGCGGTGCTACTAGCCTTCGTCCTCTATTCCAGTTTCATCTTCCAGTCAGCTTCGTTGCTTGCAAAGGGATCATCATCTGTCTCTCATCTGTTCTGTGCAGTTTGGCTGTCTCACTGGCAATGTTTGCTGCAGCACTTTCTGATAGCTGTCCAGGCTTTATACAGATGCATGTCAACTCTTCATGACATTACCATACATCTAATATCTTAATTTCTTTCTCCCATACCTCAGCTATGCAGTTTTCACAATTTAGAACTTGCTCCCACACTCCATTAGATCCCACCTCTCTCTGTCATCCTTTAGATGCTTAATTATAGATCATAACATTTGATTATTATGTGTATGCATGCTCATGATTATCTTTGGCTAATGAGTTCATTTTCCTTTTTTTTTAAAGGGATACATTCTGTCTGCACTGAAATGCCGAAACTTTAATTTTCACTATATACAGTAGTGACAGATTGTCAAGCTTCCTAGCCCCACTTCAAACAGCATTTTCTCTGGAGTTTCATAGTGTGGGGTCCAATTAAAGATGCATTTTCCCCCTTTTTGACATGGTAAATGTGGTGCGCAATCTAATGGAAGGCGCGTTCTATTCAAGTGCGTGTTCTAATTAAGAAATGTGGTAGTTCATAATATGCCAGGTTCACATTGGCTATGCCGAGTTTTTTTCCATTGGAAATAACAGCTACTTGGAAATACACATAAATTATCTATCAAACACACAATTTAGTCATGAATTTTGTACCAAACTTTCGATATGACATATAAAATGATATGGTGAACTGACTTCCCGTAATTTGAGCATGCTCAGTAGAACAGGAACAATTCAGAGACAAAATTAAGAAACCAGAATCCCGGATTCCTGATTCTAATAGGACCCGTTATCGATGTGGATGAGATAATCACCTTGCACCCGAATGTGACTTCAAGAACGCAACCTGCAATGTGTGGAAAGAAGGGCCTTGGCCAGGTCCTTTTTTCAAGGAGAGCTAGTGATACATGGCGAGGAAGAAAACAGGAGGGCAGGGGTGCCCAAGCACCCCACGATTTGCTTTATGTTTAAAAAAAATTATAATTAGCTAGCTTGGTACTAGCCATAATTATGAATAACTTGTGCCCAAGTCATTTACTCTGCTAGTCACATGGCTTACCAGCTCATCTCTAAGCCATGTGACTAAGCACTTACTATATAAGCCATGTGACTAACACTTACTAAACCATGTGACTAGCAATTACTAAGTCTTGTGAATAGCACTTACTAAACCATGTGACCAGCAATTACCAAGTCTTGTGAATAGCACTTACTAAGCCATGTGACTAGCACATACTATGCCATGAGGCTATAATATTATAGCCCTTAATAGTCCATGTTTCAGTCACTGGCAGCACCAAGATGGGACAAAGGACCCCTTGTCAGGCAGGCCTGGACCTCCTGTCGGGTAACAATCATCAGGAATAATTCTAGAGCAACGATTGACACGATGGTTGAAAAAGTTGAAAAAATATATGAATGACACAATTACAATAAAATATATGTGATGTGTTAACTCGTAATTTTTTTGGCCAAAAAAAAAGGTTTAAATAAATGAACATTTGAATGACCCAACCAGGGATCACCCAGTCCACTAGAAATGATAATTGTTCCCTGATGAGATGGGCTATTTTTATGACGAAGATTGCAGCATTGTGATGATCCAGGGATGATCTAGGGTTGTGTCATTAGTCATCACTTGCTCCAAAATCGTGTCTGGTATTGCTCAAATTGCTGCCACACCCTTTGGACAGGGGGGAGGAGTCTGAGAGTAGGGAGTTCTCCCTCTCTAAGTCCCCATAGGGACACTGCGGCAGCTTAATTAATTTTTCTGCACAAACAAGTCACAATGGGCAGCATGAATGTGCTAATTGGGTAGTATAGTAGAGTATATAGTCGCACAAAGGCTTCTCTAGTGTACCACATGTTCTATGAGGCTGGCCTAGTGTGGCCTCCCACACAACACTCCAGCAGCTGACCATTTTTGACCAACTCAATGTTGACTTGATCTTGAAAGCTGCCTTGAAAACCAAGAGAGCAGCTGGCTTGTCTGGTCTTAATGCATTTGCAAGGGAAAGATTATGTTCCTCGTTCAAATATTTCAAAGATCTACGGCCTTGGAAGTGGTTCGACATAGACTATGTACATTCTTGGTTATCCCTGAAGCATATATAATTATAGTGCCTTCATTGCTTGCCATTTAATAAGTCTCCAGATGTGCATCTAATTGGCATTAATGAAGTTGCAAAAACATAATCTCCAAGGCAATATCGTGGATCTTCTCCTGATATTGAAGCTGCAGGTCCTTTTCATGTCAAGTCAGTGGCTGTGAAGCAGCTAAGTATCCATGCCATGTTTTCAACAACCATGTCATGAAGGGGCACTTATGATTTAATGCTGAGAATGCCTTTAACAGGAAAACTGCTCTTCAAAATATCTTCCTTTGTCTTGCCTTTGCGACTCATACCTAGAGACCCATCGAGATTGATCATTCCTGACCTGGTAATGGGGAAATCACTTGCCATGAAGGGACAACTCACGGTGATTCTCTAGCCATGGCGATGTACGCCTTGGTCATCGCTGGCTCACACATAAACCTGAAGAGGTGGTGGAACTGCATTGCTACTTTATATTAATAGGTCCAGTGTATATACGACTACATTCCAAAAAGCTCCAGGTCACATTTAGTGGTCTAGCCCGGGGTTTGAAGAGAGTGCAAGGCATATCTTCGATGGAATGCAGATTACTGGTGGGATGCGTCACCACTCACCAGCGTGCCATGATTGGATCAAAAAATAAGTTTGTTATAATTATATATAGCAACAAAGTAAAGATATGTACTGATGAGGTGACATTGAGGGCCATGAGTGGTCTCTCTTCTTTCATCCTCGTTTGTCACTCAAACTATTGTAGATATAATTCGATATACTAGAGGAAGTCACCCACCAATTCCTTATACTTGGCCACACACCCAGCTCTGCTGATGAAAGGACATTCCAAAAGCCTATGTGATATTTCTTTCATCAATATCCCATTTTCTTGAGTGACTTTGATGAGTCATTTACAACCCCAAGGTATTGATCATGCATGTGACATTTATGATCAACACTTCATATCCCTTACCACATGTAACTAGCTATTCAGTAGCAGCTGTCAGCCTGTAGTTCATTACATAGCTATATCTAAGGCACATGTGCACCATGTCTGGAAAAAGAAAATCTAACTGTAAGCTCCAAAGGATGTATGAATCTCACTGCTATGTTTAAAAGGTAAATATCTAAGCATGTTCTTAGGACATACATATTACATGTATCATCATTGTGATCATGAAGGTCACTGGAACTGGTTAAATCAATCAATTTTATCATTATATATATACATATATTTTCGTTGTTTTTCTATGGCAGTTGTTAACATATGAGTACTATGAGATGCATCTCAAATTGAAATTTCAGATAGTTAAACTGTGGTGAATTATCAGTTTTGTGTTCTGAATGGGAGGCCTCATGGCCAAATTGCAATGATCCATTGGATACCTGTAGTAGTACATAATCTACAACCCCTCCTTGTTAAAAATTCCTGCGGCCCTGTATGATGAGCTTTGGCTTTGGGAAGGGGATGGGGTTTTGAAATCTGCATTTATATCTATCAAACCAATAATTATAAGGATTACTATATATAGCACACTCTGAAATGTGAATGGCCACATGCATATCATAATTATTATATAATTATACAAATTCATTTTTATTACATACTTTTTAGAACAATACCACAATACCACAATGAGGATTCGTGTAAAAATTGTTATTAAAAGCATAAATAATAACATGAAAAATCAAACATCAAATCAAGACAAACATGTTTTAGCATATACGAATGTATGTACATGTGAATGTATGTCCACAACAATTGGTTTTGCTCGTGTGAACTGAGAGCTACTTTTGTGTGTGTGTAAGATACAGGGAATTATGTTGTACAATACAGCAGTGGCATGCTAAATAATTTGTTACGGAGAACTTGGCAGTGGAGAAGAGGTGAGGGAGTTTAGTGGGCTGGAAGAGCTGGAAGGTTCATCAGAGTAGGTGTCTGAGGGCTTGACTTTAAGAAAATGACTTTTGCTCCCATCTAAACTACCTTCAGTTCCTTGAATATCATCAAAATCTTTGTTTTCGCTTGTCTGGTCAACTTTTAAATGCTGATCTGAAGTATAAGATGCATTGAACGTTTATTATACCAACAATGTTTTAAATATGGTACTCAAACAAGCTAGAGCTGCTCTCTTTAAACCAACCGACTAATGTACCTACATAACACTCCCAATGAAAGTGAGTGGACTATATATAATGACTTTATCAACGAGTAGCTATCTTAAATATTGTTCTTGACGTTTTGGCAAGTTACTCTCTCTATCTTTCATCAGGAATAATCTGATGACGCCTAGAGCATTCAACAGAGCATCTAACTCAAACATCCAAGAAGAAATTTTTAACTCTTAGAACCCGAGCGGCCGGTTTTTCGGCCGATACCTAGAGGCATATATACCCGAGCGGCTGATATTTCGGCCAGGGATTTTTTTCCTTTTCCCCCTTCTTTTCCCATTATCAATAAATATAATCAACTTTGAACTTTTGATTCTTTTCCTCCCCCCCAGGACCATAGGGTGGAAGGCATGCACATATTAGGGAGCATAGGGTTCTAAGGGTTAAGTTATATAACATGTCATTACTATAACTGATTGCATGGACACTCCGTCACAAATATCAGTTATAGTTACATACATAACAACCGGTACTGAATTACATACAAGTTCTAGTATTATATAACACGACACTCACTGGATACTCGCTGCACAAGGCTAGCTTGAGGGTCAAGGTAGCCAGTGTTGGTATACGTTGCAGGGAGGTCTAATGTTTGTGGTATAGCATCATTACCAGTCCCGACTTTATACCTACAGAAACATCATCATTTTATCATCAAATCCTCATCCTCGCACCAATATAAAACTTACTTGCAATTGTTTGACTTCATTTTCCATACATACCAGATGAGTGCGACAACCGTCACAACCAGGAAAGCGACGATCAGTACTAATGCCACCAACACTGCAATGCCTGCAGCCAGAGAGCCAAACAAGCCAACGGATTTATTCTTTAGTCCAGCAATCTCCACAACTAAATCACCTACAATCAAGAAGGAAAAAGCATAATTCAAATGTTCATCAATGAGAATATTAATGTTGTATAGTAACAGTTTAAGTTTCCTTGCTGTTGGTTTGCTGTGCAGAATTCCACTGATTACATGGACACCCTGTCAATTTCATTTTAATGGCATTTAAAAAGATTTTTTTTTAATGTCAAGTTATAGGTGCTGGCTTCGTTGCTGTGTGCATGGCACGAGTCACAGCAGTAGAGGACAGGTTGTTTGTGCCAATTCCTATAGCTCATACAGTTTCCAGTCAAGCAGCCTGCGAGATGTGCCAATGTCAAGACTACTACACTTGAGTTAGCTATAGCTATCGCGAGCTACTGCAGCTGAGCAGCCAGTTAGCTGAGGCAATGTCTAGAGCTACTCCAGTCAATCGTTAGATCAGCTGTTTCGATATCTACAGCTGCTCATGGGAGGCTACATCTAACCCTACCTATAACCCTACCTATACTACTAGGAAAAAACCACTAAGTTGCTGAAAGGGTGAGGTTTACAGAATTCAAATCCCTATAGTAGGGTGAGTTAAATCCCTACAGCATGTTGGAAAGAATTCATATTGGTGAGACAAAATCGATAAAGTATGCTGGAAAGAATTGAACAGCAATACAACCGCAGACTATACAAAATGTAACCTTTTAAAACTCTAAATACATGTCACATTTAGAATATATATTTTAAGAACCCAGAAATCCCAATAATCATCATTAAAATAATAATGGACAATTTCGCTAACTCACCATCATTGTCCATAATTGTCACCTCCGCCTGACTGATGGATCCTAAGGCAACCCTGTCTCCAAGATTACCATTGTTACTTGCCATGGCTAACATCACAATGAAGTTCTCATCCGACTCTGCTATGTCATCATTCACAATGGCAACTGGGAAGTGGACGTCACTAACGTTTCCCGCCGGGAACGTAAGAATCTGCATAGTGACGGCTGAGAAATCATTGGGAGCTGCAGGAGCATAAATTACAGAGAACTATAGCAACAATCACTTTATGTGGATCGAGGACAATACCATAAAACTGGGGGGCAGGGGTTGGGGGGGGGGGGGGGGAAGGAAGGAAAAAGAAAAAAAAGGGGGGGTGGGGGAAAGGGGGGGGGGGGAAAGAAAAAAGGGAAAAAAGGAAAAGGAAGGGGGAAAAAGAAGGGAAGAGAAAAAAAAGAAAAAAAGAAAAAAGAAGAAGGGAAAAAAAGAAGGGAAAAAGGGGGGGGGGGGGGGAGGGGGAGGGAAGGGGAAAAAAGGAAAAAGGAAGAAAAAAGGGAAAAAGGAAGGGGAAAAAAGAAGGGAAGAAAAAAAAGGAGAAAAAAAGAAGAAGAAAAAAACCGGGGAAAAAGAAGGATGAAATTTTAAGCAGATTATAATAGATTTGTAGTTAATTAATGAAATCCTACCATAAGCAGAGCCGGTGTTGAGAGTTGTGAGGTAGACGTTTACATCTAGCTCTGAAAATGTTATGCTGTTAGTTATGATGACCACCACTGAGGAACTTCCTTCGCTGATCATGTACTCAGCATTCGAAAATTCAATCACCACCACTATGTATAACAAAAAAAGCAAAAACATTGATCTGTTAATTGTATTGTTCAATACTGTATATATATGCACACCAATCACATTTTCTATTTAGCTAGCCTGTTTCTTCATCGTCAATAAAGGCAGTTATCCTCAGCCATTTCCCCTTAACTTTTTCTCAATTTTTGTAATTTTTGTTGTTGCTTGTGGTGTTGTCAAGGTGATTCATCAAACAGTCGATCAGCAGAGGTGATAAAGATGGACTGATTCCAAATTCATTATGTGCTGCATTGGATATTGTTTCTTTTGCTGCTGTTTTTGGATACTCTGCCAAAGAAGAATGCAGAAGCACCTTTGCTTATGAGGAACCCCCACCTTGAAACCCTTCACTCTAAAAAATATAGTTGCACCTAGATGGATATCATTGCTGTACATACTGTTGTAGATATAGAGTGCCGTAGAGATATGAAGATCATATCTCATGGAAGCCGATTCCATTACCACACATTAGCTTATTGTATTTGCATTCTAAAGATATGAACAGTTCGAAAATATTATACATGAAAAGAAGTTAGGCTGTAATTTATCACAAGGTACATATATAATTGGTGACAGATAATACAATGCTCTTCAAATGTTACAAGAACGTTTTTTATTCCAAAAATTTCATAGATGGCTCCAAGAATGCAGGGAAACTATTTAAACTTGGGGGGGATTATTTTTTAGGTGTAGCATAAGAAGAAGGAGTTATTACACAAGCCATAGATGACTTGGAGGGAGCCATCTTGAGCTGTCTACTGTATTGTTGCACTATCTCTCGAACTTCGCCCTGGATAGATTGCAAGTACGAGCAGCAGTTAGTCTCATACGTTTTTCTTAAGGTTGCCTCCGATACGCATGTGCAGAGCCGATACACTTCTAGACGAGCGCTTCACAGAGATAACCGACCACGGGGTGCTTAATAAAAATAAATTTGAAACAACAATGAAAGCAGTGCTAACAGCTGATAGATGACAATCATCCAGAGCACTCAACAATTAGATCTTTCGATAATTAAGGTACTGTAGTGACAAGACTTACTGTCTGAATCTAAAATAAACACTGGTACATCTTCAGCTGTGACAACACAAATTATTCCCGTTCCCTGAAGACCAATTGTGAACGTCTTATCTTCAGCCTCCAGAATGCCATCCTGTATGATGGTCACGTTAAAGGTTGCGTTCGTCTCCCCAGCCATTATTGTGATGTTACTGGTGCTTTCACTGAAGTCAACATCAGCTGTCGGTAAAACAACAACAACAACAACACATTTAATATCTTGTCACACCAATAAAGAGGGAACACGTTTACCAAGAGGAGCACCAGATGTGTCGGTGAAAAGCTAGCTTTGCACATTAGTAATTACGACAATTGTTTGCTTTGATCTTATACTTTCCTTCTTTGATCTTCTATTCTGAAATTTATTGGGACTCCCCCTCCCAAAGTGCCACTTATATATAAAGTGCTCAAATTTGTAGGATCAGTATTAATTCCCGTCAATCCAATTTGCTTTGATTCCTTCCCTCAACAATATATATATATATATACACACACACACACATATATATATACACACACACATATATATATACACCCCAATGAACTCTCAGTCAATATAGCGTAGATTCTTGATAATCAACTTAAATGTACTCACATGACGTTTTGGCTAGAGTAAGTGGCCGAATGGTCAGAGAATACATTTAATTAAGTTGATTATCGAGAAAGTTATTGTCGAGTCTATACATAAATGGAAGTAGAATTTCATCGTTGTTGCAAATCCTTTCCTGTGCTCCTGCAGAACATAGTTTCTTTCAGAGAGGCACCTTCTTTCAGAGAGGCACAAGGGAGGAATTCCTCATTTCGGAAATCTACACTTAGTGATTAACAAACCTAATGCCCTCCCCCCAAACCTTGCATAAGTTCCCAAGATAAACGTTAAGAATATGACTATATATCACCTCCCACCAAACCTTGCATAAGTTCCCAAGAGAAACCTTGTAAAGTGAATGACTAATATCATAACGTGTCAATTATGTTGCCTAGCGTAATCACTTTGTAACAAATATATGTGACTCACCTTGAGCAGTCCCATTCTTAAGGAGGATCTGTATAGTGATGTTTTCTTCGATAACTCTGCTTATCTCTATGGTAACACTCAAAGAACCTTCACTCTCCGATACATTATAGGAAGTCTGAGTGAACCTCACCACTGGAACTGAAAAAGAACCAAGAGAGAGCGTTCTCTATCATCACACATACAAAAAGCTTACACTGTGTACATAGCATTCCAAATATGCATTTATCCATTCATTATTGGAACAACTATTATTCTTTTGGCTATAGGCTTTTCTTGCTGAGTCTGTCTGCCAGTCATGCAATACATTAACATGATGAATATTTTTAAATCTAATACCTCCACATGCCTCTGGCAAGCACTTTCCGTACACAATTACTGATTTTTTAAACCAGTTTCTGACCCAATACATTACCATAAAAATAATAAGCTATATATACTTGTAAGCAACCCAGCAGGGTAGATCTACATGAAGTTTAACAGCAACTGCAAGGCTACATCCTAATGGCTAACATATCGTAAGAGAGAAACACCTCATGTAGTCACTGCAATCAATGGTATAGTGTAGGCTAACACTGGTATAGTCACTTATCCGAATGTGACATCAACCAAATGCTACAAGTAATTATTTTCTAATTTTTGCGGGGTCAATTCTTGTGCATGCGCACAAGCAATATATACCCTTTGCCAAGTGGAACCTCGTCCAGCATTTATTCTCAATTATTCTCACTCCTTACCAAAACAGATGGCATGCTAGACCTACTCAAAAGAGATCAACATTTGTCCTTAATATTGATGTAAGCTCAAGATCTGTGATGTTATGAAGAATGAAAGAAGTTTAGCTAGAGTGGGGGTTAAATGCAAGAAGTTTAGCTAGAGTGGGGGTTAAATGCAAGAAGTTTAGCTAGAGTGGGGGTTAAATACAAGAAGTTTAGCTAGAGTGGGGGTTAAATGCAAGAAGTTTAGCTAGAGTGGGGGTTAAATACAAGAAGTTTAGCTAGAGTGGGGGTTAAATGCAAGAAGTTTAGCTAGAGTGGGGGTTAAATGCAATGTTGGAAAGTAGGCCGTAGATTTTATGAGGAGCAAGGACCAGCTGAAGACCTGAAGTTGAGTTACCGAACATTTCAGTTATCTGAACACACCCCGGTCCAAATGTGTTGGGATCAAGCGGCCTCCTACTTTACATAAAAATAAAGTGGTCTTCAGACACTGGAACACTCCATCGATTACACATGCACCATCCAAATCATATATGCAAATCCAAAGATAGCTGCATCTGTGCGCCATATTTCGGTACTAAAATGGAACATATAGTTATAGCGACACCACACAAAGTTAATGGAACTATGTTCACAATTTCCTGAGGTCACTGGCTAAACTTGCTTTCCTGAGGTCACTGGCTAAACTTGCTTTTCCCAAGTCATTCCTGAGGTCACTGGCTAAACTTGCTTTCCTGAGGTCACTGGCTAAACATGCTTTCCCTAAGTCTTTCCTGAGGTCACTGACTAAACTTGCTTTTCCCTAAGTCTTTCCTGAGGTCACTGGCTAAACTTGCTTTCCCTAAGTCTTTCCTGAGGTCACTGACTAAACTTGCTTTCCTGAGGTCACTGGCTAAACTTGCTTTCCCTAACTCTTTCCTGAGGTCACTGGCTAAACTTGCTTTCCCTAAGTCTTTCATGAGGTCACTGACTAAACTTGCTTTCCTGAGGTCACTGGCTAAACTTGCTTTCCCTAAGTCTTTCCTGAGGTCACTGACTAAACTTGTTTTAAGTCTTTCCTGAGGTCACTGGCTAAACTTACTTTCCCTAAGTCTTTCCTGAGGTCACTGGCTAAACTTGCTTTCCCTAAGTCTTTCCTGAGGTCACTGACTAAACTTGTTTTAAGTCTTTCCTGAGGTCACTGGCTAAACTTACTTTCCCTAAGTCTTTCCTGAGGTCACTGGCTAAACTTGCTTTCCCTAAGTCTTTCCTGAGGTCACTGGCTAAACTTGAGTCTTTCCTGAGGTCACTGACTAAACTTGTTTTAAGTCTTTCCTGAGGTCACTGTCTAAACTTGCTTTCCCTAAGTCTTTCCTGAGGTCACTGGCTAAACTTGCTTTCCCTAAGTCTTTCCTGAGGTCACTGACTAAACTTGTTTTAAGTCTTTCCTGAGGTCACTGGCTAAACTTGCTTTCCCTAAGTCTTTCCTGAGGTCACTGGCTAAACTTGCTTTCCCTAAGTCTTTCCTAAGGTCATTGACCAAACTTGTTTTAAGTCTTTGCTGAGGTCACTGGCTAAACTTACTTTCCCTAAGTCTTTCCTGGCTAAACTTGCTTTCCCTAAGTCTTTCCTGAGGTCACTGGCTAAACTTGAGTCTTTCCTGAGGTCACTGACTAAACTTGTTTTAAGTCTTTCCTGAGGTCACTGGCTAAACTTGCTTTCCCTAAGTCTTTCCTGAGGTCACTGGCTTTCCCTAAGTCTTTCCTGAGGTCACTGGCTAAACTTGCTTTCCCTAAGTCTTTCCTGAGGTCACTTGCTAAACTTGCTTTCCCTAAGTCTTCACTGACTAAACTTGCTTTCCTGAGGTCACTGGCTAAACTTGCTTTCCCTAAGTCTTTCCTGAGGTCACTGGCTAAACTTGCTTTCCCTAAGTCTTTCCTGAGGTCACTGACTAAACTTGTTTTAAGTCTTTCCTGAGGTCACTGACTAAACTTGTTTTAAGTCTTTCCTGAGGTCACTGGCTAAACTTGCTTTCCCTAAGTCTTTCCTGCACTGGCTAAACTTGCTTTCCCTAAGTCTTTCCTGAGGTCACTGACTAAACTTGCTTTCCCTAAGTCTTTCCTGAGGTCACTGGCTAAACTTGCTTTCCCTAAGTCTTTCCTGAGGTCACTGGCTAAACTTGCTTTCCCTAAGTCTTTCCTTTACTCCACACTCCATATACAACTCTATATCATATGGTCGGTCACTCCTTGGTCAGGCAACAGCTGATATAACGTAAATGATAGTCTTCATTAAATTAGTTTAAGACCAACAATGGGTCATTGTATTAGAACAAAGATGAATCAATGCAGACTTACAATCCTCCAGTGCATGAACGTTTTGCTTGTAACTGGAGAGGACAAAACAGATAAAACAATATTTAACAAAGAGAATAATTGTGTATAGATAAATAGATATTTAACCAACTATCTCTTGTATTGCAACGTATGCATAAGTATATATATCACAGTTATGTGAACTGCTATATACACATGAATGCTGAGCATAGTATGAACTTTAACGGGACACTGGGGAGTTCGAAAGAGCTAGTATTGACGTCTTGATATGCTTATAAATTCTATGTTTTATGTGTGATTGTGTATGTATGTAGCTATGTATGTATGTATGTATGTATATGTTTCACATGCAATAATAAGAAATGGTCATCCTAAATCGTAGGTTTTATTTAGGGGCAACAACCCCTTGAAAATTGTATTGCATTATTGATGTTGATAAAGTGCCTCAAAATACATGAGCGATGAGATTAGGCATATATATATATATAAGGAGTTTACATATTAATCCTTTCTACCTTTTCTACTCCATACATCAAAAACTTCTCCAAATCACTATTGGCGAGTTGTTGTTGTTGTTGTTGTTTTCGGGGGGGGGGGGGGGGGGGGGAGAGAGATTCAATGGCAATTTTTGTTAGGCTAAGGTCAGTTAAGTGGTTATGAAGGTAATTCTTTACTATTTTCATATCTGATAAACTTTGTTCGGCGAAACTGGAATAGACAAGCATAATATGGTTGCTGTTTATGTTGATTGGGAAATAATGCTGTAAGCATATCACTGGTGAATAATTCATCATCTTTAAGCTGCAAAATAATGAGCTGACGATATGTTTTCACTCTGTACTGAGGTCAGAAGAGAAAATGGTGTCCTTCTCAAATTCAGATCCTTCCAGCAATTTAGCTGGCAAGTCTCTCCCATACTGTCCAATGCGAGTTTGAACTGAACTGTCTGTAGCTCATGAGTAGAGAGGCTGGGAACATTCTACGGATCAAATATACTGAAGGCAGATATATCACTGGCTGGATATGTTATCTTTGATGAAGTAGATAAAAGGCTAGCTCACTCTTTCTTGAAGACAGCAAATATCTGAATGAGTGACTTCAATATGTATTGTTACTTTTAACTCTTTCCTGGCATCTTGTAGTTCTAATACCCTATTTGCTGATGGCAGTATACGATCATCAAGTGAATTAAGAGTGGTATCCATTAGAAATAAGAGAGAGGTCCAGTCCTTGGTGTGTAAGGCACGGCTAAGCTTTGCCACCTAAGGAAGACCACCTAAGGAAGAATAGAGTCAAGAAGGTACATTGCTGCTATTGTGGAGTGCTTAGAAAGGGCTCTACTTAGTCCAAGAGCTTCAGGTTCATGTGATAAGAGCAAGACATATTGAACTGTAACTGGCTTTAACTATTTTGATACAACACTCATGTGAAAGCCAGCGTATTGTTGACGGTAAACATGATCTTGAGGTCTGGAAGATCCAGTACCTTCTGAATCTCCTTTAAAATCGAAGATAGCCTTTGTGATTGAGAAGCACGAAATCCAAACAGCAGCGTGGCAGACTAGATTGTTTTCATAATCTGGTAACCAAGATACCGCTTTACCGTAGGGCAGATCATAGTTGAAGCTCTTCAAACCCTAGTCTCTTCAAACCCTAGTCCAAGCTTCAGGCACTTCTTTCTTTTCATGCCAAGGCGTTCATTTGAAAATAACTCCGCCTGGATCATAATAGAATTTTCTAATGATGTGCTTAATCAGTTAATGACTCCATAGTTTTTGGGGAGCAATGGAAGTGCTTCCATAACATCATCAGAGTAAAGGCCAGTGGTTCACAATATGCCGCAAGTCAATCCGTTGCATGCGTTCCAACAATAAGTAATGGAATGGACTATGGATCTAATGGATATGAAACACATGGGTAGGATTCCTAGAACATATCACATGTTGAACTTGACACTCCTTCCATGATGTCTCTAGAATTATTGAAGCAGTGAGGAGCTTTCCCAACCTCTGGCAGGTCTTAGCTAGAAGCTTATGGCCAAAGAAAATGCCCGTGGAAGGAATGGCTATCCTGGTGACTAGCTAGCTATTACAAGCTATAAAAATAGTAATTCTTCTTTGTGTGCTTCCTCCTGCTAGCTAATAGCAAAATCAAAACCAACTCTTCCTCATTGCTAGTAGTACTGCCATCTATTGTATTGGTCAAAGTTCAAATGCAGCATACTCGGTGCAAATATTGTGAACCATGCAGCAGGACAGAATGGATTGCACTACGAACAGGTTCAACGGAACGGATTGCTATCTGTCATATTGTGAATCAGCCTTAATGTATACATGCTTGACACCATTTGCAGCTTAAACAGAAGCCAGTTGAAGCAGATGACAGCGACAGTGGACAAACAATGCATGAGATGGGAGCTCTTTCAACTTCCCTTGAACTCCGGTTTTGTCACCAGAGAAAGTAACAGCTCCATCAAATTCCATTCCTATAAGCCTTCCCAACTGGATGTCCATTTCCCTGCAGCACTCCACTAAAGCAGAACAGATACTTTCAGCATTAACTTTTTTCAAGGCTAAAACTTCAATGAAGTGTTCTTCTGGTACACTGCTCTCCACCCAACAACAAGGCGGAAGGCAGACCCTTTTGTGGGAGGAGGAAGCCACCATCAGGCCAGAAGACAGAAGGAACTGCTAGTGAAGGAGGCATTGCACATCAGCCTAGCACCAAAGTGTGAGCGGTTCAATCGAGACTGTGGAATGGACTTGCTTGGCTGCTGGGGAGCTACTCTGAAGAGCCTGAACTTGAACGGCCAACATAATTACTCTTAGTTTGATTTTTTCTTTAATATTTATAAATATTTATAATAATAATAATAATAATAATAATATTACAATATTATAATATTATAATATAATTATAATAATAATAATAATAATAATATTACAATATTATAATATTATAATATTATAATATAATAATAATAATAATAATAATAATAATAATAATAATAATAATAATAATAATAATAATAATAATAATAATAATAATAATAATAATAATAATAATAATAATAATATTACAATATTATAATATAATTATAATAATAATAATAATAATAATAATAATAATAATAATAATAATAATAATAATAATAATAATAATAATAATAATAATAATAATAATAATAATAATAATAATAATAATAATAATAAAATAATAATAATAATAATTATTATTATTTGTTTATTATTTATTTGTTTATTATTTATATTGTTATTATTATTATTCTATTTTATGTATTTATTTATTTAATATATTATTGTTGTTGTTTGTTTATTTAATTACTGTTATTATTATATTTTAATTTATTTGATTATTTATTTATAAAAAAATTTAATACATCCAGTGCACATGCTGGGCGCGTGTACTGGCACATGGTAGATAGCTAGCAACTGGTATATAACAGGCTCACACCAGCCTTAGCATCTCATTATTCCTGATGAAGACTAGAGCATCTAGTCGAAACGTCGAGTGAATACAATTTGAAGTTGATTATTGAGAAGGTGATTATAATGTTATGTCAACTGAGAGTTCATTGACTATTCTGTTTGCAGATTGGAGACTGTAGTTAAATCTAGACTCACTGTTTACCATAATATATCAGTCAGGCTTGAATCTTTAACTTGCCATACAATGACTTGAGTTTATGTTTAATAAATGTAGAGAGAAATGAAGCACTGCCAAAGCCTGAAAGAGGCCAACTTAATAAAACTCACATTGAAGAGACAGTTCCTTCAGCAGATCCAGAAGCCATGAGAGTGCTAAGTTCACATATCTGACTGTCCGTGTTCCACACACAGTATGGGTCCCGCGACCAAATGCAACTACTGCACGAGTTCTCATGGCGACTGCACCTGTCCAGGGGGACACGATAAACCTTGGAGTCGGTGGCGGCAAAAATGACTTGATGAGAACCAATCATCTGAAGGACAAGCACAAGAATGAGGGATAGATTAGTCAAGTTTCTACATGATTATACACACACTTGTTATTACTTATCGTTATTAATTATCAAATTTCCAAACATATCAGAGAAATTACTGATTACTATAAAGCAACTACAAAAACTGAATTCATATTATAGAAGACTACAAATGTTTTGTCTAACACATGGAATTTATGTAGCGTCTGTGTTAAAACTGTTTTCCGAGTTGTGAAAATGGAAATTTAACCTGAACTCTTTGGACCTGGTAGCTGAAACCTAGACAATAACCCTTTGGAAGCTGTTTTTCAAGAGAATTAAATAGCAAAATTTAAATTGTAAAATCCTATTTACTCACTGAAAGTTGCTCCCTCTGTGTTGATATTCATTACTCTGTGTTGATATTCATTACTCTGTGTTGGTATTCATTACTAAGTGTGTTGATATTCATTACTAAGTGTGTTGATATTCATTAGTTATCCAACCCAGATCTACAAGTGAGCTGTGGACGAATGTCCTGCTCTAGTAAGTGCACTAGTTATAACTTTCAATACAGCTTATGTACTATATATAATGTCTAGTGATAATAATTATATCTAAAGCCTCATTGGAGTGGTCATCTATGCCTGTAAGTATTATGTAATGAAACAAAACCTAGAAGCTACTCTTCAGAGTTGCCTTTGGATATACCTAGCTTTTGTGCTAGATGCCTAGACTAGATGCCTGGACTAGAACACGAATTAACAAAGCTTATAATCTCTCAACGAACTCTCAGTTGACAATGAAATTACAAAGACCTTCTCAATAATCAATTTGAAATTTACCCGCTCGACGTTTCAACTAGATGCTCTAGCCTTCATCTGGAATACTGAGATGCTAAGACTTGCGTGACCTTACCTAGTATCACGTGGTGGATAGCCAACTAGTATCACGTGGTGGAGAGCTAGCTATCGGTATATAACAAGCTCACGTGATTCTTCGTGTCTTATTATTCCTGGTGAATGCTAGAGCATCTAGTCGATTAATTGAGAGAGCAAATTTTAAGTTGATTATTGATGTCATAGTAAAGCACAGAACTTCGGTTAGCCATGCTACCTACCTGTACAGTGCTCTTTCAACATAGCGCTGGAGTCACAGGAGGCTGTAGCTACTAAGAGTAGTGTAGTCTTAGCAGCAGCAATTGCTTACAACCACTGATGTAAACTTACAGATCAGCAACCAATTTTGTGACTCAACAGTACTAAAGCGTAGTTATCTAGGAATGTTGGTATCTAGTAGACTTACTTATCGAAACAAACCCTAGAAGCTACTATAGAGATGCCTTGGTTAATTGTTAAGTTTTCACCAGTGGCCTTGTTGTGTGATTGTAATCTTGACTAGATAATAGCAGCTTCTAGGAATATACGTATATATCCACTGGTCTATATTGTTAACCCCTAACCTTCACAACAGAGAGAAATGAGCAACTAGCCACCCAAAGCACTAGTAGGGCTGAGGCTATCCCGAGCAAACAAGACAGTGCTCTACCAAATTACTTGGAATCATCTCTTATGCTGCATTATAACAAATTTCAACTTTCACCACATACTTAGTCTTTCACAATACTTTTCGTCAAATTTACTGAGCTAAATTTTGGGCATTATAGGAATCTAGACGAGCATTTTAGGTCAACTTGGGGGAAATGCTAAAAACATAATAGAAAATCGCATATTAGATTCAGGCGTAAGCACCAACTAGATATGGAGACAAAATTTCCTAAACACCGAGTTTGTTTATACACCAAATATTTCACCCACATAGCATTGCCAAACCCACTTCGATAACCATGTGCATTTTAGATAGCCGACTGCTTACCTTCCTTAACTTTGGGGCAGGGAAAGAAAAGGGTTTAGTGTCTCTAGCATATATAGACTCGTGTCATGCACCTATGTGGCCCAATGGATTACAGTATTCCTGTTGATTACATTCCAGATTGGAGGGGCGAGCTCCGCTATAATGCAAACTGGTCTGGGTGCTGAATAGGACAGTACAGTAATGACCATCAGCAAACTATTAGTAGGTGCATGTTATTTATATTCATTGCTACACCAGAGAAAGTTGTACGTGCAAAATATTGTCTGCCCACACTCTCATCTTTGGCGCATCAAGAAGGTAAAGGGTCGACAATCTGACACGTTTTTAATAATGGCTTAAATTGAGAAAGAAAACCACACCTTACAGCAAAAGTGTGCTATGCAAAGGAACATATTGAAAATACATAAAGGTGTATATTTACCTGCAGTTTCATTTTCTTTACAGAGTTTTCATTGTCCAGCTGAAAAATAAAATAATATATATATATTATATATCATCTAGCAGCTAGAGAACACAACATGGTATATGGTAGACATAGAAAATGTACAAGCACATAAATATGGACGTATGTATTGTGTATGTGCGTACGTGTGAATGGACGTAGGAATTACCTTGATCTCCTCGACTAAGATGGGGTCCACTTGTCTTGTTCCAGTGGTAGCAAATACCACTTTCAGAATAGTACCCACACCTGCATCACATGCCTTGTAATTATAGCTGAACCACGTACATGAGCGAGACAAAACTGGCTGTCACTCGAGCATTATATATACTATACATGCACCAAATTTGGATTTTTGGGGGGAGGAGGGTTAACATGTACATTTTCTATTGCTCTACCATCTGTTCAGTTTTTCTCAGTTGTACAAAAACATATCTTATATTATGCAAGTACATGTTGTATATATATATAAGTGAGTTTTACACTGCTGTGGTATACAAGACTTCATGCATTATATTTATATGTTTATAGCTACTGGCTGGACTGGCTGGACGTTCAAATGCTCCATCGACAAAATATATATCTTTGTTGGACATCCCTGGAAGCATCTCATTCTGAAGCAGTGGTTTCCCTGACTTGAATAAGGCTGGGTATCCAAGGCAACGTAATCAAGGCAAGAATTTAAAAATAATAATAAAAAATAAATAAAAGGCAGGAATGATTTATTTTTATTTATTTATGAGGCTCAAGGAACTGTACCAAGATTTTTTTTTAATGGATCTGCACCCAGATGTTTTTAATGGAATGTATATACCCAAATGTTATTAAGGAACTGTACCCAGATGTTTTTATGGAACTGTTCCCAGAGTTTTTATGGAACTGTACCCAGATGTTATTAAGGAACTGTACCCAGATGTTTTTATGGAACTGTACCCAAATGTTTTTATGGAACTGTACCCAGATGTTATTATGGAACTGTACCCAGATGTTTTTATGGAACTGTTCCCAGATGTTTTTATGGAACTGTACCCAGATGTTATTAAGGAACTGTACCCAGATGTTTTTTGTACCCAAATGTTTTTATGGAACTGTACCCAGATGTTATTATGCTGTACCCAGATGTTTTTATGGAACTGTTCCCAGATGTTTTTATGGAACTGTACCCAGATGTTATTAAGGAAATGTTATTAAGGAACTGTACCCAGATTTTTTTATGGAACTGTACCTAGATTTTTTTATGGAACTGTACCCAGATTTTTTTATACCCAGATGTTTTCCCCACCTAAGATGCCAAACAAGTATAAGAATTATCTTGTCCACTACTTACTCGATGCTAGACCTTGACACATCATACATATAGAACTACACATGTATGCGATTTGGACAAAATAAACTTTATCAACGCGTGCATACCAGATGCAAGTTCATCATCATTTATTATAGCCCATGCTTCCTCACTTGTTCCTAGTAGCAGTATGTCCTGGTTCACACACAGAGGTGGACTGGAAAACTTCATGACACACTTGCTGTCCACAACCATTTGAGTAATACTACAGTTTAATATATATATATATAATTATGCTAATTTGAGTAATACTACAGTTTAATATATATATATATAATTATGCTAATTTGAGTAATACTACAGTTTAATATATATATATATATAATTATGCTAATTTGAGTAATACTACAGTTTAATATAATTATATATACATATGCCAATATCAAAATATTTGTTTCAGTTCAGAGTTCAGAACAAGGCACTATTAGGTCTCAGACTAGGTTCCATTAACTAGACACATCATGTGATGTCAAACCAAATAGTTAACTAATATTTGTTAAATATCTGCCTGAACATTTTAGTCACAGGTTGTAGGCCAGACCTTATTCTGATCTCTCCAAAGCTCAAACTTACGAGTAGCCATCCATCACCAATATAGGATCAGGTCCCATCTGAACCACATTGGATACAGTCTCTACATTAAACCGAGCCTCAGCATCACTTCTTAGTTTGCTATTATCGCAAAGGAAAAAGTTATTTTCTGCTTGCTCAAGTGGGTTCGTAGAGTAGTCGATAGTATCTTGCTTGTAGATATCGTAAATGCCTCCTTCTATGGCGATACCAGCTCTGTAAACACATATTGCACTCCCAACTGGAGCAATACTGGAAAGAGAGGACAATCATGTCTTGAACACATTTATTAATGACATAACAATTGAACATGTATATTAAAATGACATCACAATTATTAATATTAATCACAGTCAAGCGTCACGACATCACAATTGTATGGCAGTCTCAATTGAACATTATATTAATATGCATCAAAATTGAACATGTTTACTATTACTATGACATCACAGTTGAACATTACGACATCACAATTGAACATGTTTATTAATGACATCACAAATTATTGGTAAGTAATACAACTCCACCATTCACTGGATTAAGATTACAACCTCCGCATACAAAATCCAAATTTCTTTGTTTTGCTTCACACGATAGTCATATGTTGTTAGGCATTTCTGTGCCTAAGAATTATTTTTCCTTACCCTCTTCCCTTTGTTCTTCCTAGACAAATTACTTGTATTCTCAGCAAAACCTTCCAAAGTCTTCAGCATTTATCTCTGATCTCAGAAGAATTTTTTTTTAAAGTTTTTTCTTTCTTTCTTATTTATTTACGACAAAGCATGTGGTGATAATTAGTTGCTCCTATATATATATATAATATATATATATATTTGTATACATATTCATCTTTTTCTCCTCTTTTTTTAACAGCAAATAAAACAAAAAAGAACTATAGCATAGACTATCTGGGTACTCCATTGCTAACACATCGGTAAGGTTGTTAGCTACACACACCATTCTGAGTTACAAGGCATAACTTAGAGTCTTAGTTGATGCCCAATGGAGATGGTTGTAGCAAGCAGTAATTGGTCAAGATCCCATCGTGAAAAAGTTATGCATTATTAACCAACCCCCCCACCCCCACCTCATTCCCCATCTTCCAGTAAGAGAATAGAATGAGCAGAATTCTAGATGACCAAGGTAGAAAGTTCTCTACGATATATACCGTCATTTTACCTTGAAACAATAAAAGCTCCATACATCAATTTCTCATAAGCCGCAAGCTCGTGGCGACGGCCTTGATTGTCGTTGAAGGCCATGCTAGCTGCACAGACAAAGCAAAAACAAAACTAGTTGATTTACAAGCAACAACTGCAAGAACGTAGAACAAAAACAAACAAAATACCATCATCTTTGTAGCATTATGTATATACATGACATGCTCCAGGAGAAACACACATCCACATAAAACTTCAATGACTTATGAGAGTTCATTTTTCGAAGTACAATAGCTTTAACAAAAAAGTGCAATTTGTGAATTTTTCTGCATAATTAATTTTTGTAATAGAACAATTTTTGTCTTCAATGAATTATTCTCCCTCCAAATTATACTCACAATAAATGATTGCCACTGACTGACTTCATGCATAGTCATGTTTAGAAACACAAAAGGTGAAATGAGTTAAAACGATAAGTAATTATGGTTATAACTGAAGAAGCGAAGATACAATCACAGTAATTTAATAAGTGCATGTCACCATACTAAGTACATATCAATTCTGTGACAAAAGTGAGCATGGGTCTTGTACCTCCCAGCTTGGAGGTTTCGTAACCCTAGGTGGTACAGATGCCCCTGGTTAAGAACTGCTGTTCAGACAAAAGCTAGATCTGTCACCCAATAATCAACCCTTGCAATATGGAATAGATAATTGAGAAGCTGAAGAACTCAGGGATCTGGTCGGACATCTCTATACCTCAACCACTGCAATGAGAGACAGTGTTCTCTTCCAGCTAAGAGTAGAAGACATGCTTGCAAGTTTCCTACTAACTAATTGGTTATGCTGCCCTGCCGTACAGTAAAGCAATCAAATTTGAATGTTCTAATTACTCAAGAATAGGAAAACAATATTGCGTCTACAACACTTACCAACAAAATACATTAACAACAACAACAACAAAAAAAAAATTAATTTAATAATCAACAAATTTGGATTGACCTGTTAAAAAGCAAGGAAACAAGACTACCTATGTGGATCACAACTAGACCCTTTACCAATTAAAATCATATAATATACACACATCATTTCTTACTGATAACGTTATATTGGAAGTCGATGGTATTGATGGTTCTATTGTTGCTGGGAGCTTTTCTCTCGCAGAATATCCTTGTCTTTAAGTAAGATCTGAAGTAGTTGCCAGAAGTGGAGCCAAGATCATTCTATATGACATAACAGAGCAGAGAGAGCTGAAATAAAGTGTTGATGAGTGAACGATGGAGAATGTATATGTGTACGCTATTGCTCAGATCGAGTAAGGTTTCCATGGAGTTCTACACAGTTGCAGGTGAAAAGTAATGATATTAAAAAAGCTGGAATAAACAAGTATATATGATGCTTTCAGGTGACATTAAATATCTTAAGAATTCTCTTTCAATCAGCTTTTGGGTGCCAACGTTTCAACCGAAATACTTTATCTGATGAAGACCGAAGTCTTTTGGTTGAAATGTTGGCACTAAAAAGCTATTTAACCCGTTAAAGATCATAAGTGCCATATGGCGCAAACACGGACATCGGGTCTTTTTTATAATTTTAATTTAATTGTGAAAGATCTTCTTTGGTGGAAAGCTGCCCAAGCACCTGCACTTACCAGGAATCTCTCTGAATTACTTTGTTTTCAGCAAGAAGAAAGTTCACAGACAAGAGGTTCTCCAGTAAGCTCATTTTTGAGTGGCCTATAGTAACGTGTGCATATATATATATTGTATAGTCTGATATTTTGTGGTAACTAAATATGATGGATTGGTCTTAACCTGGGTTCAAAGTTAGTTCATAGATAGATGAGTGACAAGACTGATGAAGGCGGGTCATGCCTAGCATTTGTGTAAGTTTTATGAAAAACGGACTAAACAAAGTGGAATAATTATTGAGGTAGAGGCAGTTTTATTATTATTTTGGTAAAATGTAACTTTTTTAAATTGCACCCACAGCTAAAATTATCTTTCATGCATAAACCTGCGCCGGTGATAAGAGTTCTAAGGTGCTAAGCCTTTTTAGTGAGCTAGGTCCATGTACTTACCCTTGATGAACAGAACGTTGTATGCTGGCTTCTAGCACGCAATTAGGCATTTTCTTCAGCAGCGCTTTCCTTCCCGTTTCAAGTGAGCTTCGATTTACAGAGATGACTTGTGTGTATGAGGTAGCCAGCGCACTAAAATGAAGGGCCAGTGAATGCCTTGAATTGGTGAGTAGCTCCAATGGTCACACCCTCGAGCTAAGTTAATAGTATACGACTTCACCTTGGAAGTATATATGGCAGAAATGCCATTACTCTAATAATTAATTTTTGAGTGCTTGCTGGAAGGTAAGTGTTTTATCTGATAGCTCAAAAGCAACATACTCAAACAGTTCCCTATCTTTGTGTCAGGATCTTTAGGCATCAGAGGTGCCAGTATCTAAAATTAAAAAATCTAATTTTTGGTAAAAAATGCAGTTAGACTAGTTTTCCCAAAGCTATAATATTTGGCAAAGTGGGTGCATTTGCGCTGCAAGTGTGAATTTTTCGATGAGATGCCCTCATGCATTTCATCACCAAGAGTATATTAGTTAGGAGAACATACCTATAAGATGTTGGAAATCTGAGCAAAGATGAAAAATTGCCCAGCAAGAGAGTAGTCTTGCTAGTTAGACTGTTGTCATACACATGCATGCAGAAAGGGAAGAAGAGAGTCTGGCAACTCAGCAAAGTGTGGTGGCGATTGCCTGTGCTATTCATCTAGAGCAGTGCTTCCCAAAGTGAGCTACACTGCCCCCCTCAGGGCAGTAGGAAGATCTAAATGGGTGGAATAGGGTGGCACTCAATGAAAAAATACAAAGTTTAATATAGAATTTATAACCTAAAACCAAACCCCAGTGGAAAAGAAGGCACTTCTTCCAATTCAGACGATACGCTAAACATTATTTTGTTTTTTTTAGCTTTTCGCTGTTTCCTAAAAATCACTTAAAATTACTATCTATAATCTAATTACAAGAACACACTATAAGTAAATTGCCGTAGATCTAAAAGTTGTTTTATGCTTTGCTCTCTTGATAACGGGGGACAGTTAATTATGATGAATATATTCAGGTGGGAGGGGGAAAAACGACAACTACGGCAATGTGGGGGTTGATTCTCCCGTCTCTGCCTACATCATTTCAAATTTTCTGGACATGAGAGCGTGTAAAATACGAACGAAAGCAAAAAAAGGAAACGCTTTAGGTGGAACGTGAGGGCTAAGCTACGATCTCTCCTAGGCGCTGCACTATCACCCCAAATCCAAGCCAGCCTACCGAGATGTAGCACTCGCTCTGGCATGCTTCATTAAGTTCTGCCTTGCTAGAGTGGTGTGGGGCAAGTTGATCCATGTCGCTCAGACAATGGCAACCTTCATAGGCTTAGGATTATGTTATTGATCAGCAGGTGCCATTCCTCCAACTCAAAGCAAGTCTTCCTGTTCTTGTTTGGATTCTAGGAACTCTATACTCTGGAGTTCAGTAAGTCTCACTCACAAGACGGGAGTTACTATGGACTGCTGCAAATCGATGCCTTCAAGGGTTATCGGACCGATACACTTAAACACGCTAGGAATAAAACTAATGATACCCAGACATAATAATAGCAGAATTAAATTTGGCGATGCACTCCGCCGAAATTCAATTTCTTGCCATAGTTTCTGGGTATATGGCATGCTACCCAAGTACGAGTGGAGGTTTGGTGCATAACCTCATTACGAGGGTTAAGGAGCACCCCCTCCTAGAAAAACGGAATGAGTTAACAATAAAAATTGTATTGAACAAAATACAATTTTTTTTTGAAAACACAAAACAAAACACAAAAAACAACAAATGTTGAAAATACACAACAACAAAATATTGAAAACAAAACAAGAACAAATATGAAAATGGTTCTCAAAAGTGCGGCAAAGAACATAACCTGAAACGGAGCTCTTTGCTACGTTAGATACACATAGTTAAAAGTACTTGTATACATGTCGCTACTTACCCGGCAAAGTCTGATCATCCTGGTGTAAATTACCTGCGTGGTGGATTAATAAAATAATAATAAAATAAAATAATATCTTTGAATTAATTACATATATCCTCAAAAAATATATACATAAATAATTAAAGCATTCAAATAATTAAAGCATTCAAAGATGAATATCATAGCAACAGTCAAACATTACAGCAAAAGAGGAAGACGAGCAGATGGCTGTGTAAATGTATACCACAAACTAGACAACCCTTTACCAGTCAACACACAAACTATATAACAGTGGTGGACATACGATTCAAAATGGCAGTGGGTTATTTAACTTGTTAGGTGTAAACTCATGCATTGTATCACCTTTCTCTGAAAGTACCATCCCTACAAGCTGTTTACAACAGCGTTGGCAAAGAGCGCTTACAGCTAGGTTTTGGCAGAGAAGCTAAAAACTTTGAAAAATCAACTTTAAGGTTTTGCTGTACGGTTTAGCTAGAGCACTCTGATGATCCAACAAAATAACTCCGACAGAATGGCTCTTAGCTAGACTGACCAAGCCAGAAATATGCAGGAGCGCATCACATCCCCCAAGCGGCAGAATATTCAGGAGTGCATCGCATCCCCCAGAATCAGAGGGGCAAGCTTCTAACGTTCTATGTCACAACTTTTGTTTTAGATACTATTAGACTGAACTGGAAATTTGTGTCATACCTTCACCCACCCACTATATATATATTATAGATGTATATACTGCCCCACGGCAATTAAACACACACACATGCACACCCACCCACCCACCCACACTCCATCACTTGTCTCACTTCTATGTCTTTGGTCTTCTCGAAACGCTCCCTCAGGAAAATCAGGTAATACTGGGTGTCACCTGCTGTTAGAACATCAGGGTAGTTCGCACGATAGAAATCCACAAAGAGCACTGGTGCTATGTAGTAAAATGAAGCAATTACATTGAGATGGGGAGATTACACTCCTTTTAAATATTGATATACTGTAGCCCCTCCCATACTTATCAAACAGCCTCATTAATTGAAGCCCACTACTACAGAATTTGTACATTGTACTGCAAGGTCAGTTCCTGGATTTAAATTTGCAGCCATCAGCCAACTCCTGTCAAAGGTCAGTTCCTGAATTTGAATTTGCAGCCATCAGCTAGTGCTCCTGTCATTTTCATTAAAACAATGCTACAGTTGTCTGCTAGTGCAGCTGCATGTCTTACCTTCTGCTTAAGAAAAAAAGATCAAGACTTTACCTAACCTTCCTTCTTGGGCGTCTTCAACTTCCAGCTGTTGTTAAGAGACATGCAAAGTTGAAATAGCTGTCTGCTACACTCATCATCCCTCACCCAGAGAACAAATCATGCTTATTTAACAACTACTCCACATATCCAGAAATTTCACCTCATCAAGACAGGGTTGGGTTCAACACGGGTTAGGATTACACTGTATGTGACTTCACGGTAAAGGGTCGTCAACTACTTGTCGTCTACATGTGTACTGTCGGGTTTCCTTTTTATTTTTTAACGGGTCAACAATGTTTGTTGAAATGGAAATTAAAAAAATGTTGTCATTTCTGTAAGTTAATCGACGGTGGGTAACAGTCAAGTCAAAACACCCAATCAGAGTTTTAGGATAACAAAGGGCACATATTATAAACACTATTCCTGGTGTGAAGGCTAGAGCATCTAGTTGAAATGTTGGGAGAGTACATTTCAAGTTGATCATTAGCGAAGGCCATTGTTGTTGTTGTAAACTGGACATATCAGCACATCCCATGTCTTGTTGCTATTGTTGGCCGTACATATACAGGGTTAGCTACATACAGCCTTCTTCAAAGACTTGGTAAGTGTTTCCACAGCTACACATCTGAGCACTAGCTACAGCCTCCTCAAGGACTTGGCCAGAGTTCACACAAGCAGCAACAAGTCTAAAAACTAAACAGCAGGACTGAGCACTACCAAACAGCAGGACTGAGCACTACCAAACAGTGGGACAGAGCACTACCAAACAGCAGGACTGAGCACTACCAAACAGCAGGACTGAGCACTACCAAACAGCAGGACTTAGCACTACCAAACAGCAGGACTGAGCACTACCAAACAGCAGGACTGAGCACTACCAAACAGCAGGACTGAGCACTACCAAACAGCAGGACTTAGCACTACCAAACAGCAGGACTGAGCACTACCAAACAGCAGGACTGAGCACTACCAAACAGCAGGACTGAGCACTACCAAACTGCAGGACTGAGCACTACCAAACTGCAGGACTGAGCACTACCAAACAGCAGGACTGAGCACTACCAAACAGCAGGACTGAGCACTACCGAACAGCAGGACTGAACACTAACAAACAGCAGGACAGAACACTACCAAACAGCAGGACTGAGCACTACCAAACAGCAGGACTGAGCACTACCAAACAGCAGGACTGAGCACTACCAAACAGCAGGACTGAGCACTACCAAACAGCAGGACTGAGCACTATCAAACAGTAGGACTGAGCACTACCAAACAGCAGGACTGAGCACTACCAAACAGCAGGACTGAGCACTACCAAACAGCAGGACTAGGCACTACCAAACAGCAGGACTGAGCACTACAACAAACAGCAGGACTGAGCACTATCAAACAGCAGGACTAGGCACTACCAAGCAGCAGGACTGAGCACTACCAAACAGCAGGACTGAGCACTACCAAACAGCAGGACTGAGCACTATCAAACAGCAGGACTGAGCACTACCAAACAGCAGGACTGAGCACTACCAAACAGCAGGACTGAGCACTACCAAACAGCAGGACTGAGCACTACCAAACAGCAGGACTGAGCACTACCAAACAGCAGGACTGAGCACTACCAAACAGCAGGACTGAGCACTACCAAACAGCAGGACTGAACACTACCAAACAGCAGGACTGAGCACTACCAAACAGCAGGACTGAGCACTACCAAACAGCAGGACTGAGCACTACCAAACAGCAGGACTGAGCACTACCAAACAGCAGGACTAGGCACTACCAAACAGCAGGACTGAGCACTACAACAAACAGCAGGACTGAGCACTATCAAACAGCAGGACTAGGCACTACCAAGCAGCAGGACTGAGCACTATCAAACAGTAGGACTGAGCACTATAAAACAGCAGGACTGAGCACTATCAAACAGCAGGACTGAGCACTACCAAACAGCAGGACTGAGCACTATCAAACAGCAGGACTGAGCACTCTGTTCAGCTCATGATACAGCATGTGTGTGTTAGCTTGATTGGATAATCGACGAAATTGATCAGAGGATGATCCTTACCAACTGTATCATTCCACAATCAATAATCAGAACAGTGGTCGATCTGCATTGAAATCGTCTGCTACTCAAGTTTTTTTAAATTTTTTTTTTAATTGTAGTTTATTTTTATTTTTAATATTCATTGTATGTAGGGATGGGTACAAATATAGATAAGAATGTCGATTATTGAAGATTAATTTCCAGGTTGTTGTTTTTAATTGGGTTTTGCCAGTTTACTACCTTAGTTAAAGATTCAAGGCTAGCAGTGAGTCTTTTTGGAGCCAATAGTGAAAACTCATCATTCAGGCAGCTAGGAATTTGCCGTTGTGAGCCTTTGTTGTTTTTTGTTGTCGTTATACACTATTTATAAAAAGCGGGTGAAACTAATACTGCTATGAATTGCACGTGAGGATGGAGGCTTGCATGTGTGTGTGTGTGTGTATTTTTGCATGTGTGTGCTGTGTATATGTATGTGTGTATGTATGTATGTGCATGCATGTGCAATAACAACACGGCTAATAGCTGCCCAGTGTTATTGTGTATGAGAATGATGTAGCGAAGAAGGACACACCCACATGTGCAATTGATATAACACAACTTACATCTTAGCCAGAAGTCGTCAGTCTCTCGTGACTTAAACGATCGGGTAACTGTCAATGGAGAAGAATTGCTCTCATTGTAGTTCACATTCTGGTAGGACAAGACAAACTTCTTATTGTCACTTTGGAAGGAGGCTGAGAAGTATCTGTTGTCTGATCCAGTTGCCAGCGAGTCTACAGAAGAAACACAACAATGACTCTATATAAGAGCAGCATTATAGCAAGGTTAAAAAAACAAGTCACTTCTATAGACTTTCACTACATGCTTCTATAGTAGAAATTAGAGGCGTAAGTCGTTACAGTAATTAGAGACATATAGCCATAAAAATTGAGATATTTAGTTAGTCACAGTAATTGTAGTCATAGTAATTGGAGATGTGCGGTCATAGTATTAAAGGGACATATGTAATAATAGTTATTAGAGACATTAGAGTGATGATAATTGGAGGTTCATGTATCATAAGAATACTTCCAATAGTAGCTAGGAGCAACAGTTGATTCTATTCAAAGAGCATACTGCATCGTATATGCATGTATATTATAAGAGTACTGTACAGGCTATGTTTTCCCGGGTACATGGCATATCATTTTAAATGCTCTGCGTTGCCCCCTGGCAATGGTTACATGTCTATATAATGATCAGGATGTTTGACATAGTTATCATGGGATGTGATGGGTTAACAGTTGACATACATACCTACTTAGGGCCATTGGAACGGAATGTGAAATATCCAGCAGATTAATAAAATTCAAACAGTTTTAATTAGCCAACAAGATGAACAGGCATTCTTTGGAAGACTAACTACTACGAAAACAAACCAAATGGTTGACAAAACAAAGCAAAGATGATAACTGGAACTTCTCCAATAAAGAAAGGCAACAACTTATGTTTCATTTACATGCATGGACATCACTATGACAACACACAAGTCGAGCAGTGCAGCACAGGCTAGGGTGGCACATTACCTCTGAGACTACATGGCCATGCTGCACAGGCTAGGACTGCACATTACCTCTGAGACTATTACAAGCCATGCTGCACAGGCTATGGATGCACATTACCTCTGAGACTATATACAAGCCATGCAGCACAGGCTATGGATGCACATTACCTCTGAGACTACATGGCCATGCTGCACAGGCTAGGACTGCACATTACCTCTGAGACTATTACAAGCCATGCTGCACAGGCTATGGCTGCACATTACCTCTGAGACTATATACAAGCCATGCAGCACAGGCTATGGATGCACATTACCTCTGAGACTACATGGCCATGCTGCACAGGCTATGGATGCACATTACCTCTGAGACTATATACAAGCCATGCAGCACAGGCTATGGCTGCACATTACCTCTGAGACTATATACAAGCCATGCTGCACAGGCTATGGCTGCACATTACCTCTGAGACTATATACAAGCCATGCAGCACAGGCTATGGCTGCACATTATATCTGGGACTAGCCATGCAGCACAGGCTATGGCTGCACATTACCTCTGATACTATATACAAGCCATGCTGCACAGGCTATGGCTGCACATTATATCTGGGACTAGCCATGCAGCACAGGCTATGGCTGCACATTTCCTCTGATACTATATACAAGCCATGCAGCACAGGCTATGGCTACACATTACCTCTGAGACTATATACAAGCCATGCAGCACAGGCTATGGCTGCACATTACCTCTGAGACTATATATAAGCCATGCTGCACAGGCTACACTACACATACTACTAACTTGTACATTTTTAATACCACACACAGAATTACAGTTTAGAGTTCAATATACTGGTAGTCCCCCACCTCCCCAAATAGTCATTTACATGTGGTAAAGGGTCAACAAACAAACCACTGCTCAAGGCAAATGCTTTTACAGGTAATCTTGAGTCTGAGATTGGATACGGATGCACAAATAACAAAAGGGTGGCATTATTTTGAACACAACACACAGTGCATCCTTCCATTAGCACATCGAGAACCATCAGAGGAACGACATCTAAAAATATTTTTTGGGGGGTGGAGGGGGGGGGAAGTGCAGGCCAATGATAATAACCATCTTGGGCTGTCTCTTCCATGGATGATTCTACAATCTCTGAAGCGCTACTGCCCAATGCCTTCACTCTTGATAGAGGAGGCACTCCCGGATTCATTTCTTTCACAGCATAGCTTTAATTTGATGGAGATGATCCCTTACCGAACAGTGGCATATTTCATATTTTGTAATGAAAATAAAATACAGGAGATGCTTACTGAGCCGATCCCCTTTAATCCGAAACCTCGCATATACGAATTTATTGCACTTAACCTCTCCCCTCCCAATAACAGAACTTTATGTGCATGCTTTTCATTAGGAAGCTGCTGGGAAATGGTGCCATGATGAAGAAAGAGACTGCAGAGAGCACACAAAAGCATAGTATAATCGAGCAGAAAGTTGGGATTCAGGACCATATTGGAAAAGAAAAGAAGCTTCTGTCCAGGAACAGTTTGGAGTAAGAATTTCCACATTTCGGACAAAAAGAAAAAGGATAGCGACTTGAGAGCCTACAAAAGAAAACTGACAGAGATGAGTGGCAGCTGAGAAGAGAAGACTACCAAGATTGGAAGAGATAGGAGTTAGAAGGAGCTTTTCTATGGTTCAGAGATAGGAGTTAAAAGAAGGAGCTTTTCTATGGTTCAGAGATAGGAGTTAGAAGAAGGATCTTCACATTTCATTTCAGAACATGTTCCTTGTAGCAGCCTATCAGTGATTATATGCTACACATTGTGATTTAATTCCTATCCAGTAAGTATCAACCATGCAGTGACTTGTAATAAGAAAACAATAAAGAAAGGATATTCATGGCTCAGTAATAATATTCATTCATCCAGTATCAACCATGCAGTGAAGATAAGTATATTCATGCCTCAGTAATAATATTCATTCATCCAATAAGTATGTATTAACCATAAGAAAATGGTAAAGACAAGGATATTTGTGCATCAAAGATTTCACAAATCCGAAGGGGCTGAAGTCTCAGGATATTGGGTGTCTACTGTATACATATATATATATATATATACATACTGTAGCTATGTTACATACTGTATGGATATATTTATTATGTATATGTATATATGAAGTTGGGGGTTAACCCATTGAACTCGGCTGTCCGGTATTCAGGCCGCACAATTATAAGCCGTCATACTCGGGAGGACGGTATACTGGCCGCCCGCGCGTCTCGTTGCTACCATTTTCCCAGTTGAAATACAGTCAACGAAAGGTATCGCTGTTTATTTTCGCTAGTTATTTCGTAGAAATCTGTCAAGAATGGCCCGAAATCTGCTGACTTTGGATCAAGTGTTGGAACAGGTTGTAAGTAGATACGATGAAGACGTTATTGGTAGTGATCATGGGAATGAAAGCTATTTTGAATCGCAGATTGACAGCTCTGGAGATGATTCTAATGCTGGTAATAATGCTTCCAATAGTGTCAGACGACCAGGTAGTTATTCCAGTTGTTCAGAGAGGGCGGAGTGGTCGAGGTGGGAATGCTCCACGTCGTGGGAGAGGGAGAGGTGTTGGAAGGGGCGTGGCAAAGCCTAGGGCTCAAAGACAAAGGCCTCCAATGCCCGATATGGTCTGACACTGCAGGTTTTCTAGCTTGCTATTTGCACCAAATAACCAGCCTGGGCCTAAATATTTGCCTGCTACAATGAATGTTGAAAGTAAAGTATTGGAGTGTTTGGTCTTCTGTGGACTGACTATATTAGGGACCTCCTTGTCAGAGAGACAAATCGTGGTGCAGAACAGGTTCTTGCTGCTAAACCCGATTATTATGCTGCTAAATTGCTTATTGAGAAGTCTCTTAATAATTTCACTGTGCACCATTTTGTTGTGCAGTACCAGCCCAGGCAAGACCTTCTGAGGTAGCTCCTACTACAGCTCATCAGACCCATGAATAAAGTAAGCTGTCGGTCATTTCTAAAGCTTGCTAGGCTTAGTTGGGCCACTTTAAACAGACAGCCTGGGTCAAGCTTACAGTTTACAAACTGGTTTAGCTTGGGTGAAGACAATCACCTTGTTCTAATTTTGAAGGGTAAGCTTAATTAATTGCCCTGGGTGTGGCTTGGAATGTAGCTTGGGGGGGGGGAAGGACTACCTTATCATTGGCTAAGGCCGTATAAGTCTAATATAGTTTTGGCTGCTTAGCTCTCACCTTAGCAAGCTTAGCTTTAATAGGTGAAGCATTTGACTTAATCTTGAAGGCAAGGCAATAATTCCTCTGCCTTTCCAGATGAAAAGATTGGAGTGAAAATGGCATTTTCTTGGGGAGGTAACACATGGCATGGAGGATGTTATATGGACTGATGAATGCAGTCCAACTCGAGATCCATAGACTGCACTTACTTCTTCCAAGGATATACAAGGAGCAGCAAGTGGCTATTGATTATTCAATGGTCCAAAGTTCATAATAATGCAGCAATGAACTTCCAGACAATTAACACCTTATCATGCAAGGCTTTTGTTGTGATTGAATGTTGTCGCAACAAAGACCTGCCCAACCGGTTTTGTTCACACAAAAGACTGTGTTCGTGTCAAATCTTACAACTGGCCACTAGATGGTAGAGCAATTTCCTGGCAAGACATGTTTTAGGTGTGAAGGATGGCCTCAAATCAAACCAAGCCATCACACCACATCACACCAAGCTACATGTGTCGTTAGGCGTACTAATGCATGTGTGAAGCATAGATGAACTTCCATTGTAGTAGATTGTAAAAAGACATCTTCAAACCACACTAAAAGCTTTGTTACTAGATGGGTAATTGGGGATGCCAACTTCTTAAATTGTGCACTGCAGAGACATGATTGACAACTTCAGTTTTCTATTGTAGGTCGATAAGTACACGCACAATTTCTCGCCGCTAACTGCCCCCAATTATGTGGTAGCTGACCATTATCGAGTTGGTCTTCTGGTTTTTGCAGCTGACGGCTTCTGCGAAAGGTAACGACAAAAATGATAGTCATTTTACAAAACTAACAAAAACACTACGTACAAACATTATAGCCACACCCCTGCTTATTTTGCAAGCGGAAACGCTTCATTCCTGATGAAGGCTAGAGCATCTAGCTGAAACATCGAGGAGGTGAATTGCAAGTTGATTATTGAGGAAGCCATTGTAATCTGCGGTATGTCAACTGACATTTCGTTGAGAGCTTGTATGCTTGCCAGATCGACTCCAAACACTTCTCCCTTGCACGCTAATAGGGTCCGTGAAGAGGTAGGTGGTTGGATACCAGAAAATTTAAGGGAGAAGTGGACTAGTATGTGGAGGCGGCCATCAACACACCGAGTTCCAATTGGCCAAAATATCAATCCGTAATTGCCATAATGCATTAGCTCTCTTATATTTTTGCTTGGTGTTTACAAGGTTGAGGTGAGGTCTGATATTAAATGTTAAGACTTGGCTTGCTGTATATAAATGCTTAGCTAGAGGTTTATAGAGGGTAAGGCAAGGTCGTTAGCTACTAGAAGTTCTGTACCGACTTAAGATATATTTTTTTTTAAGTTTCACTCTATACCAGGCTTTGCCTAACACTATACTTAGCAATCCGAATGTAACCTCTATAAAACTCTATAACTGTTCTGTATATTGTAGCAAGCCTCGTCTAACACAGCTTAGCTCAACAGAGTAGCAATGAGTGGAGAGCTAGACCTGAAGGACACTAGTGGGCACATGCCGATATAAGCCCACTAGTACAAGATTAGGAAGCTAGCAATGATGACCCCAGACATCTTGGAAGAATGGCGAAGCAAAAAAGACTCGCTCGATTTAGCTTCCTCAGGAATGAGTTCTAGATTACTAGGGACTCCCTCCCCATGTGCATGTGAATAAAAATAATAAAAACGCGTTTAAGTTTGAAAATAGAAATATTTGCAGCACTTATTTGCATTGTTTGCATTGTTTTTCAGGGTTCTTATCCCATAATTCGGCGTTTCTTATTTTCCTCAAAGTCGTAGCATTGCCGTTGGAACGGGATGGAACCTGAACATTTTTTTAGGGGGGCACCTACTGCATAACATGGTGAGCCGCGATGGCTTCACGCAGTTTGTTTTGTCTGAAGGAAAAAAATACAGCCATTTAAAATGTTTCTAATTTGTCCTGTTACATGAGTTAGATTAGATAAGCCGAGTGTGAGGTTGGGTACAAAGTGTTCCTGCATTCCGATGTCTCACCACAATCTCACGACACATCACGCACCTCAGAAGTTTCCTCCCCTCTCAAAAAGAAACATATTTTTATGATGCTTTCAGCAAGCTACGTTAAGGCTGAGTACACGTCGCAAGCGCCCAACGGTGGAGATTTCGTCTGAAATCGTACATGAAGCTGGCGAGAGGGATAGCGATGACGGTCCATTCCCAGACAAGGGTGGGGCTGACCTTTTAGGGCGTCTGACGATTACAAACAGCAGAAGTCAGATAAAAGAGATGGGCTGGATATTATAACAACCAGCAAGTCCTCCCCTAGAACGAGCTTTACACACTATCTCAAGTAACTACATTGATCATGTGAATGCAAATAACATGGCATGCATCACTTAGAACCACTTTACAGAATTCAAACACGAGAGCTGCATTACATGTTGCAGGAATTGAGTAATTAAGTCACGCCTCCTAGCCGTGATAGCCTCCAAAAAGTGCCCATCAAGTCGACACTCGTGTGAAGCCAGTTCTCTCTCCTTGGCCTTCGAATGTGCAAACCACTTCTCTCAATCTTCCTTCACTAAGTCAATCACTTCCTTGTTAACCCAAACCCAATGCATTGATTTAAGGTGGGTGACCCACTCATAATTCATTTCTAAATCTACATATGATGTAGCGGATGGGATCATGCGTGATTACAAAAACTTTTCCGTACAACTCGCTACAAAGGCTCAAGTCACTTGCCAATTACTACTGTGGTAGAATTCTCATGTTATTATCATACGATAAATGGCTGCGTCTCAAGGAAGCGGCCAATAGCAAAGCTGTATGACAAGGAAGATGCCAGTGACAGAGCTTCTGTAAGACAAGGAAGCTGCCAGTGACAGAGCTTCTGTACGACAAGGAAGCTGCCAGTGACAGAGCTTCTGTACGACAAGGAAACAGTCAGTGACAGAGCTTCTGTAAGACAAGGAAACAGCCAGTGACAGAGCTTCTGTATGACAAGGAAACAGTCAGTGACAGAGCTTCTGTATGACAAGAAACAGTCAGTGACAGAGCTTCTGTACGACAAGGAAACAGTCAGTGATAGAGCTTCTATACGACAAGGAAACAGTCAGTGACAGAGCTTCTGTACGACAAGGAAACAGTCAGTGACAGAGCTTCTGTACAACAAGGAAACAGTCTGTGACAGAGCTTCTGTACAACAGGGAAACAGTCTGTGACAGAGCTTCTGTACAACAAGGAAACAGTCTGTGACAGAGCTTCTGTACGACAAGGAAGAAGCCAGTGACAGAGCTTCTGTATGACAAGGAAGCTGCCAGTGACAGAGCTGCTGTATGACAAGTAGCTAGACATGACCTGACCATCATAAACTGGGGATGGCGAAATCCTCTAAAAATCCAAGCCCCCCCCCCCCCTGAATAAAAATACTTGTTGGGTGTGATCCACATATTTATAATAAAACAAATAAATAAGTAATAATATTATATACAATAACAAGAGAATTAGACTTGCCATTGATGAACTCCCCGAACCCTGGGGCATCTATATAATATGAGATTAGTCCACCTGGAACGTCAATGGGGGTGGAGCCTTCTCCCAGAATGCCATCACTCACCTGTGGTATTTAACCATACAGCAAAGTCATAGATCAGTTCTTGACTATGTAGAAAATAATAATAATATTAATATTAATATTAATAATAATAATAATAATAATAATAATAATAATAATAATAATAATAATAATAATAATAATAATAATAATAATAATAATAATAATAATAATAATAATAATAATAATAACAAATTAATAATAATAATTAAAGAACTGTTGACAATGTGCATGCATACATGGCAGTGCAAAGTGTAAAGCGAATATTAACACTCACACTCTAATAGAAATCCCCCCTCTTAGTTGATTGATCACTGTGCTTGTTATATTCATAAGAATTTTTTTTTTAAGACTTAAACTTTGCAACCCCTCTAATGGATGAAACATGGCAGATTAACTCACTACTAACTGAATTAACTCGCTACTAATCGGATTAACTTGCTAACCAGATTAACCCACTACTAACTGGATCTAATCGGATTAACTTGCTAACCAGATTAACCCACTACTAACTGGATTAATGGCTACTAATCGACTTGCTACTAACCGGATTAACTCGCTACTAACCATCACTACTAACCGGATTAACTCGCTACTAACCTAAGTAACTTGCTACTAACTATCACTACTAACAGGATTAAATTGCTACTAACCAAATTAACTTGTACTAACCAGATTAACTCGCTACTAACAATCCGTTGATCGTAGAGGCTATCATTTAAATATTAAATGGCAACGTTGATGCTCCACATATACGAGAAAATTTGTGTCCATAATCGTCCGGGAAGTTCGAAGAATAACGCAGTTAGTTGGGTGGTCCATGCCATTGACGGCCATGGAAATTAGAAGGTTCACAAGAAGTTCTTTGGTTTCCAGCATTGATATTTCCCTCTTGGAAGTTGGATCAGAGGAAGAAGGAAGTGAAGAGATCTATGCCCTCCTGAGAAACACGAGCTCCAACCGGGCGGCCACAGAAACCTTGGCCACTGAGGTGGTTTGTGTCGAGGAGACAGCTGACGTCTGCACTGCCTGCAACAACGACTACTTGCTCTCTGATGAGGACGACGTGGACCAGGAAGGCTTTCCAATTAAGACATAGATTTCTAGGTTTTGGAAAGTCTATACCTGCAATATTAACATGCTGTTCTCAAAGAACATTTTCCCCATTCAAATTCAAGTGTAAACTCAAATTCAAAGTGGTAAAATGAGAAGATTTGATGTGCGATGACGAGACTAATTAGAGTCCTCCAGCTCCAATAATTGTAGCTACTCACTCTCTAGCCACTCCTCCTCTCCTAGCCACACCCACTCTTGACACCCACTCACCCACCATAGTTACTCCCTCCCGGTACCTCTTGAGTTGCTATCACTCCTCCATGAACACCTCCCTCATGCTAGTACTTGTGTGAGCTTATTTGGTAGGAGTAGTAGTGTGAGCTACAGCAACCAGCAGAGGTGTGGTAACACGTGCATAAGACATCAAAGACCTGCCACTGCCCCCGGTACGGCTCTCACTAGGGACACACAATGGGTGTGGTTTCCCTCATCACAGCCGAGGATGTCGAGCTCGTTGAGGTGGTCACCAGCGATTTAGTCGAGGTGGTCAGCCCTGAGGTGGTGGTGGAACATTTTAGATGTATTCTGTGGCTACTACCACCGAGCCTTTTAGCAGTTGGTTTGGGAACCTTAGCTAGCAAGCTAGCTCCGTTGGCCTCTCTAGTTGGCAACCGGTCAAAGAAAGAAGTGACCCATGCTACGTATTATACCTTGACCCCTGGTCCAACCTCTCCTGAAGTCGCACATTTAGTCACTAGTTTCTTCCTCTGCTTCTTCCCTGCTGATGTGTTGGATCTCTTAGTGGAGAAACAAACAGCTATGCAGATATGTATGTGTGTTATTACTGCACAACCTCGGCCTTGGTCTGCTGCCACCTGACGAAGCGAAGGCATTTCTGTGCATGGTGGTTTACACAGAGGGGGGGGGGGGCATGAGGTCTTCTAAAATATCCATGTATTCGTCACCCTTTCGATGTAAGATTTGGAACCCCCTGGGATTTTATGTGGCTGTATTATTATGTCCAAGAATAGGTTTGCCCCCAGAATATTCCATTTTTTCCCATCCTGCTGAGAGTCCATTGGCAGTACCTCCTCCCCATCCCGACCGTGGTCCTTTCCAAAGTGCGTCCCTTGCTTGACCTGTTCGTGCCTATATGTTCCTCAGAACGTAATCTTTACGAGCAGGTTGCTGTTGATGAGGCCATGGTCCCCTTCAATTCAAGAGGAGGCTTGCCATAAAGCAGAACATGGAAGACAAGCCCTCACCAAGTAGGTGGTGGGGAGTGGGTAATCATTTATACATGCATGCTGGGAAGGGTATTGGGTCTAGTGGGTCTTCTCCAACCACAAGGATGTTGGGCTGTGTTCGAGGGTTGTTCGGGAAGGCCAGAATTCAGTGGCCAACAGGTGTTGACTGGCAACTACAGAATTCCAATGCTGTACCTTACACTCTGCAATAAGCGGCAGGAATAAACAGGCACTCCCCCCCACCCACACACACACAGTCGCCTCTGTGAAAAGCAGTGTTTATTACGACTATAAGTCAAATGAACCTCTCCTTGCTGCGTTAGTGTGTGTGGGGGGGGGGGGGGGACAAGTGGACCATCTATTTCCTCTCCGCGCTCCACCAACTATGCACCTACTCGGGTGGAGAGGAAGAAATGGGACGGCACCCAAGAGAGTGTCAGCTGTCCTCCTTGTCTGGTTGATACCAGGCACACATGAGGGGGATGGACAGAGTCACTGGTTACAAAACTATTACAACATAGGCAGGAAAACATGGAAGTATTGGAAGGTGCTTGTGTACGTACTTGAGTGTGCACTACTCAATAGCTACATGTGTTAGATTCACACGGAAATGGAAGAAAGTGTTTGTGTACCTACTTGAATGTGCACTACTCAATAGCTACATGTGTTAGATTCACCATTTGAGCATAAGGAAACTGGGAGCAAGAAGCTGAGGTTTCGACTAGAAGTGCCGAACAAGGAAATGGGAAGTTTCTCCTCACAGTAGCAAGCTAGTCATCAAAGGTCACCACCTGGGTCACCTGAATAAGAACCTGAATCACAGTCTGTGTCTGGTAGCCAAGAAAAGTAACTATGTGGTCTGTTGCATATCGTAAAGAATGAATCATCTTCCCTCGTTGAAATTTCAGCATGAGAGCAAGACTATTTGAAAACACTGCAAAGTGCATCTCTGTGTGTAGGATGCAAGAAACTGTTTTATGGCCTATCCCAAGCTTGTGGACTAGACTTCTATCAAGTAATTGGCCTCCACACTCGAACTCCATCTGAAAATTGTGTGTTAACCGATTAAGCGCCGTAAGCGCCATATGACGCCTAGGGCAATCGGACTCGCAAAAAAAAAAATATTAAAAAAATATTTGAACTAAGCGCCAAATTCTTGGTGCTGCACATGCCCAAAAGAATGCTGAATCATTCTAAATATGTCATTTACACGTGCTTCTATATGTGCCGGCCGCACCCCGCTTTTTGCTCATAACTTCGGTTTTCAAGATGGCGAAGATGCTTTGTTTGTACGAAGTAACTTTTCTTCTTTTTGACGACTACACTAGCGGCTCTGGCTCGGATTCTGGTGGGAAAGAAGGCCAGAGATATATGCCTACCATGGTTGTGCCCTGGCTCTAAGTCAAGATACTCGGTTGGAAGGATTTCTCAATGGTAAGTTTGTTTCTACCTTAGCGCTTGGTTGCCATTGTATTCCACAATCTTCTGAGATAATTCTCTAGCCAAACTGTAGCCTATTCTCGTGTTCTTTGAGGATATAAATATTTCTAACGTAGCAGTTGAAGAAGATTAGTTATAGCCATAAATATAGGTTGAGCTTTTTTTTATTACTTATCAAATTTGAATTTGAATTTTCAACAAAAAACACGTTTGTCTAAGGTTTATGTTATCAACTTTTCTTTCTTGGCAGTCCCTGGAGATGAAGGTGATCCATTGTTACCATCTACTACTTGTGGGAGCTCTGGACTTAGTGTAGGTTGGTACAAGGAAATTTTGTAGAGGTAGTATTATATATTTCCTTTCAGCCTCTGAAGAAGAGAGTGACCATTTGAACACTCCATCCTTACCATCTACTGACCCTCCGTCCTTACAATCTGCTACAGGGGACTCTTCTGGAATAAGTAAGTTATCAAAATTGATATTTGAATATTTGTTTGTATATATATTTATGTGTTACAGGAAATGTGAGGTATGGTGCTAGAGGACGTGGTGCTAGAGGATTTAGTGAGAGAGGACGTGGTGCGAGAAGTCCGCTCGAGAAGTAGAGGTTCATGTAGTACTAGTAGTCCACCACCACAAGGTACAGGCCCAGTCCCAAGCATGTAGTAGTAAGGCTCGCTCATCTAGCACCAGTTATCGGATAATACCAGTCGAAGGTCGCCGGGGGAAAAAAGAGACAATTTCTGGCCCAAACTCGGCTTTGCTCGGTGTAACAAGTTCGTTATTAGGTGCTTTTTTTCTTTTTTTTACTATTGACGTGTGGGACCTCCATGTGAGAGAGACTAATATGTATGTTCCTAGGGTGGGGCTCCCCCATAATTGGCATGATACATGTGAAGAAGAAATGAAGGCTTTTGTAGGACTTTTGATTGTTATGGGCATTTCAAAACTTCCCCATAACTTCCCCATATAGACATGTACTGGTCTTGTAAGTATCTGACTTGTCATGTAATTTGGTGAGTAGAGTAATGCCCCTTTGGAGGTTTAGGCAGTTGATGCGCTACATGCATGTAAACTCCATTGCTAGCTCACATGTAACATTTGGTAATCCCAATTATAAGCTTTGAAAGCGAGTATTGTTTGCATCAGGAGCTTAGCATTGATGAAGCCATGATTCCCTATCAAGGGAGGCTTGGCTTCAAGCAATATATGAAGGATAAGCCTACGAAATGGGGCATAAAAGTATTTGTGCTTTTGGATGCAAGGAATGGTTATTTATCGATTACAAATTTATACTGGGAAGAATGTGGAAACAGGAGATAGTACAGGTTTGTGTAGTCGGGTAGTGTTAGATTTGTTGGAGGGATTTACTTTCAGGTATACATGGATAACTTTTATACAAGTCCTAATTTATTTCACACGCTGACTATTAGAGGGGTTGGTGCATGTGGCACAGCTAGGCCTAATAGGAACCTAAGGAGTTACTTACAAAGTCCAGTAGGAAGAATAGAGGAAAATATGATTACAGATCAAATGGTTCACTCCTGGTTAGTTTGGGTAGACAAGCGTGTAATTGACATGATGACTAATATGCATGCAGCTGTGGGGCAAGGACAACAACCAACTGTGAAACATCATCAGCTTGATGGTTCTCGACTGTATGTGTCTTGCCCCCCTCCCTGTTTACCTGATTATCAATCATTCATGAGGGGTGTCGACAGAGCAGACCAAAGAATGGGCTACTACAATTTGGGTAGAAAATCAAAGAGGTGGTGGAAAGGTGTTTGCATATTTGGTAGAAGTTTTTTTTTTTTAATGCCTTTATCTGTTTTCTTTTTCAAACACTTCTCTACGTAAGAGGCAGGATAGTTATTTAGATCTTCGGATTAGCTTAGTAAAAACGTTGATTGGTTCCTATTCTTCTCGCTGGCGTATAGGCCTTGTATGTTTCCTACATCTCAGCTAGAGTGTCTCAATTTGCAACTATGTCATTTCCCCCATTCTGAGGGCCACTGTTTGGTGTGCATAAAAATGGTTCGAGGCATGAAAGCCTAAATGAGTGTGGTTACTGTAGGTTCATTTGTGCATTAGATCTGACTGCATCATAGTATCATGTCTTGGTGGAATATTAGTGTTGCATGTATTCTCTTACTTCTCGTGACCATGAAATGTAAGTTGTGTATGGTGTATGTGCGTGCCTCTTGGTAAAGTGTGGATGCTTGTGTCTAATAATGCATTTTTCTCTATTGTTGTGTCTTTGTGTTCTAGATGCCTGGGAAGTGTTGATAGAGCCTCGTCTTGCCCTTCTACACACACACACACAACATGTATTACAATGCTACTCTCTCACTCTCCTTTATTCTTCATCAAATTACCCACCCACATTCTACCCACACACACATACTTGTTCTATTCAAATATTCGATTCTTATATTGTCTGTTCAAAATGTTTTCTCTTGGGATGTTTTTTGTCTTGATTCTGTGTCAAATTATATGAATATGCCAAAATATATGGTATATAAATGTTGGTTCAATTTAGAAAAGCTAGCCAAATGCTGGTTATTTGGTCCTTGGGTTTCATTCAAAAATCAGGATGTAGAGCAATCACTGGACTTCCATATGAACGAGGTTTCCTGTGCTGACGTCCTATAAGAAGCTCGAGGGGAAAATTAGTAATTAAATCGTTAATTATTTTACCCCGGATACTAGGAAAGTCGGCGCTTAATCGGTCAAGTACAAAAAGCCCCTGTGTTGATAAACAATATAATCTCCATACACAACTTATAATTAGATTCATATACGTGGTTACATATCTAGTCTACAACTTGACCACACTGTTGATCAACACGGGTGCCCCCCCCCCCCCCCGTCCTAATTGCAAGGAGCACGTGCACATAGCTGATTTGGTTTACATTTTTAACCAAAGATTGGTGATTCTTTCGGGAATTCATCGGTGGAAGAGTTAATTTGTCGGCAAACACAGCGACACGTCGCAGCTGCATCTGAATACCCGTCAGTCGGAACGGAACATACTTAAATTGTAAGGGATGGCTTCGTATATACCGCAGCCCATCAATTTGTACAGCTCTGCTAAACCACAACAAGTAGGAACTGATAATGAGGTCAGCGTCGATTCTATGCAAACATTGTAAGGTGAGCTGCTAGTTGATATGGTGTGCTCTTCATAGCTCCCCTTCAAAGCCACACGGGAAGACGGTCCTGCTTATGTTTAGGATACGCGACCATGTTTATAGTAGGAGGGTCACGTTCAGAGGAAAAGGAAGGACCCACCATCGTTGAAGGGTGCTATCCTAGAGGAGAGGTTCTTAAATTTTATCAAGTGGTTAAATTTTCTCTAAATCTTCAACCCTCAGAAATACGTCCACATTAAAAAAAAATTTATTTACACATTCTTCTTCAAGCGTTGCTCATGACAACCAGAGGTTTCGAATGGGATTTTCATGCGTGTGTGTGTGTGTGTGTGCGTGCGTGTGAAGGGGGTGCAAGAAATGTTAGCCTAATGTTGGCACATGTGGAGCTGTATAAGTCTTTAGGGACGAGGAATTTGGATAGTTTTGGGTGGGTCTTGTTACCATCTCTTGAGATGACAATTTTGACCAGCACAAAGTCTTGAAAGCCAATCAGCAAGACAAATAGGTTATAGGTAGAACACATAGCAACCAGCATGCCAATACAGCACAGAGATGCTCCATCTCCGAGTTGATTCATAGCCTCCTTGATGACATCCCAGATGCCTGGATGTTTCAAGACTAGTCCACACACCAACTTCTGTGCATAGGAAGGTGGGTCAGCCCAGGTCCCCATTTGCACACCCTCCTTCTGTACGAGAGCCTCGCAGATGTATTCACGATTATAATTCTGCACTCATTGTCTCAGCAGCCGCTCTGAATGTCTCTGCTCTAGAACACGACTTCTCACAGTATCTCAGCATCGCTCTGAATGGCTCTGCTCTAGAACACGACTTCTCACAGTATCTCAGCAGCCGCTCTGAATGTCTCTACTCTAGAACACGACTTCTCACAGTACATTTACATACCCTTCAACGCTAGAGCTAGCTGCAGCCATAGGATTACATCCGGCTCATAGAGGAAGCCAGCGGCTTGCTTGTGACAAGGACACTTCCCTTGTATAGCTAAATGGGGCATTTCAGAGTGAAGTCAGTGCCAGCGTGCACTTGAGGGGTCATCATGACCTCGTCCGTCACAAGAATGGTTTCCATTCTTGGCTAGAGCTTTTTACCAAACGAAAGAGTTAAAGGTTATATAGTTTTGTAAATGTGGTCATCTCGAACTATGTACCCTTAGAGTAAAGACAGTGGCACGTGCACTTGAGGTGTATCACGACACAAGCTCCATTGGTCTGGCTCGGCAGACAACACGTGTATGTAGCACTTTACCCACTCACATCTGACAACGAATACGTACAGAGTGTTCACTTAATTTCTGTAGAAGACAGATTGCGTTATTTATTAGACCAAGAGTTGGTTTCCTTGCAGGTTGGGTTAGGAATGAAGGGCTCCAAACTACTACAAGCTACAAATAAGGAATTGTTATTTGGATGTGTATACTATAGTACTATATGACCATATATGGTAACCTACGTACGTTGACAGTTCTGCACTGTGGAATCACGTTGCCCTGGGTACCACACACCAAAAGTTGATCAGTGGAGGACGGGATTCTCTGGAATGTCCTGATGTAATTCTGACAGAGGTTTCTCTGAGGGAGATGGGGGGGAGAGGACATGTATGACAGTAGCAACAAAGGTTGCTAAGAAACACATGCACAAACACACATATATACTCACACACTGTACATTGGCAACCACAATATGTCCGAGGTAATGGGTATGCAGTTGAGAGAGGTTTAGGATTCCTGTGAAAGCTCACTCAAATGGACCACACCATGGCTTAGGAGCAGACGACATTAGGAGCAGACGACATATATATTATATAGAGCATGCTTATCAGCCAAAGAAATCCTCAACAACCACCAGGAACATAAACAAATGCACAAACATTCTTATCATATCTGGGGTGGGGTGGGGTCCTGAGCTTAGCGTGTGTGTGGCCACTTCAAACTTGAGCTCACACAACTAATGATGGCTGCAGTTGGACAAGCACCTACCCTGAACATAGACTCTCAATGAACTCTCAGTTGGCAGTGTCGATGCAATGACTTGATTAGCAAATCACTGAAATGACTATCAATTAGCAACTTATTATTATTATTACTACTCTACTACTACTACTATTATTATATATGTAATTGTTGTTTTATTATTTATGTACATTTTTATTTGTTGTTCATTCATTCATTTATTTTTATCTACTTATTATTATTATTTTTTATATATATTTTTATTTTGTTTTATTATTTATTTATTTTAAAAAAAATTATTATTATTAAAAAAAAAAAATTTTTTTAAATTTACATCTGGTGCACGTGTTAGGCACGCGTACTGGCATGTGGTGGTTAGCTAGCTACTGGTATATAACAGGCGAGCCTTAGCGTCTCATTATTCCTAATGAAGACTAGAACATCTAGTCGAAACGTCGAGTGAATAAAAATTGAAGTTGATTATTGAGAAGGTGATTTTAACACTTGAATCTACTCACTCAATGTTTCAGCTAGATGCTCTAGCCTTCATCAGAAATAATGAGCGGCTAGACCACCAACATGTGGAGTGAGTAAATTGAAGTCGATTATTGAACAAGTCATCAGACCATCATCCTCACAGGCGAGCACCTACTTCTCTGTTTGTCACGACTGCCCAGCTTGACAAACAGCCTTTGTGGAGATGTCAAATTTTTGTTAAACTATCACGCTGAGTAATGACGCGTAATTTGCATTCGGTAAAGGCAGGGTCTAACTGGAGTGGGTGTGGTCCAGGCTAGCCGTCTATACTTAGAGAGCAAAGGCAGATCCTAACAGGAGTGGGTGCGGTCCAGGCCAGCCTTCTATACTTAGACAGCAAAGGCAGAGCCTAACTGGAGTGGGTGTGGTCAAGGCAGACAGCCAAGGCAGAACCTAACAGGAGTGGGTGTGGTCCAGGCTAGTCGTCTATACTTAGACAGCCAAGGCAGAGCCTAACAGGAGTGGGTGTGGTCCAGGCCAGCCTTCTATACTTAGACAGCAAAGGCAGAGCCTAACTGGAGTGGGTGTGGTCAAGGCAGACAGCCAAGGCAGAACCTAACAGGAGTGGGTGTGGTCCAGGCTAGTCGTCTATACTTAGACAGCCAAGGCAGAGCCTAACTAACAGTAGTGGGTGCAGTCAAGGATAGCCGTCTATACTTAGACAGCAAAGGCAGAGCCCAACTGGAGTGGGTGTGGTTAAGGCTACCCGTACCTTGACCTAATAGCATCCAGACGGGAATGCATGTCGGACATTTCAGTCAGACGATCATTGTGGACTTGTACCTGAGCATAGCTAGATGTAAACATAGTTGAAGAATGATTGGCGGGACTACAGCTTTCCAGAGGATGGATCTATAGTGTAACTAGGCAACGAGTGGGAATGTACGGGTGAAAGCCAGAGTTCATGTACCATGCACACCCGAGGCAAAAACGCAAAAATGTTTATCATATCCTGTAGCTCTCCTCGGTTCATCAGTTTATAGAGCACGCCTTTGCTTATTCTCGCACATTTTCGCACATTTTTTCTCCCACTTTCATCTCTTCATTATAGACCAAACCCTCTCTTAGCAGTGCAATCAAGAGCATGAGCAAAATAAATATGCAGGCCTATAATTGTTTGGTGAACCTACACAAGTACGCACGCCTGGGGAAATAGGGTTTGCATGAATAGTGGTCTCACTTCGCTCAACTATACCATATAACCTCAAATAGAATCCCTGATGAAGGCTAGAGCATGTAGTCGAAACGTCGAGCGAATATAATTTCAAGTTGATTTATTGAGAAGATTATTGTAACGCGTGCATTTTATTCATCTCGCGAGCTGCCTAGATGAATGTACTATTCGAGAGCATGCTCTATTATTTGAACACGACTAACACACATACGCACAATACCAACCATTGCAGTGTCGACGGAAATGTCGCTATTTTTAATTTTATTATCACATTAGCGGTGGCAAATTGCCAAGCTCTCTCCAAGATTTTCTCTGGAGCTTTCATAAAACCTGAGCTGATGCAGGGTCTAATCGAGGGATGGGTCTAATCGAGGGCGGGATCTAATCGAGGGCAGGGTCTAATTGAGGAGTATCTATTAGTATGTTCAGTGGATACTGAAAAATAGAACTTTCAAAGCCATTTACGAACACTTGTATTTTGACTCTTTTCTCAGATCCTTCCTCATATATTTCCAATAAAGCCACACCAATGTCATGTGACTGCATGACTCACATTGACTTTGTCCGTGACAATGCACGTGCTCTCCACACCTGAGGAAATGGGCCAGGAAAGGTTGGAGATAGTCGTGAGGTTAAAGTCCAAGTGGTAAAGTGTATTCCTACACAGATAAGAAGACATGAAGCATTACATGAAGGACAAATGTCATCACCATGGTGTAAACAATAAGTAGAGTAAGTTGAAAAGTGAGAGCATTTTCTCATGGGAACAATTTATTTTTTGCTACTACAGTAACCAAAGCAAAGGAGACAGAGCTGTACTCATGTATATCTCTAATACATACACATCTCTGATTGCTCCCATGGTGTGAATTTACTGCCCAATAAGTGGGAGCATTTTCCCATGGGAACAATTTATTTTTTGCTAATAGTTATTTCTACAGACCAAAGTGAAGGAGACAGAGCTGTAGATGCATTTTGTTTAAAAGCAATAATAGCCTGATTGGGTGTGCTGCAAATAAAGTTGCGTTGTATGGGCAAACTAGCTGACAAGAAGCTAGAGTTGTCTAAATGTTGACATTACTCTCCCACCAAAAATAAAATCAACAACAAGGGGAAAAAATAGACCATGATATCCAGGGACTTGTAAAGCCTCTTGACCAACTTTCACAGCCATTCTTCCCACATTCTTCCCACATATATATATACTTTGAAGATATGGTGTGGTGTTAGATAAGCATACACAATGAGCAATGTTTGCGTAACATCAAAGCAACACGAATCCTGGGATATCAATATGGTGCTGGCTGACAACCGCCTGCGCGCTGGTGGAAAATCAATTTCCTGTTTTACGTTTTAGCGCCTCATGATAACACTCATTGTATAGAGTAGAGCTTCCTCTAGCCACTGGCACTAATTTCAACTGTCTTGCACTTCCAATTAGGAATTAGAAATGCATGGGCAGGCTGGTTTTGACTTTGACTGCATGTATCTTGGGTATGGTTGTACCTATGCAACAATTTTTAGTATGAAAAGAGAGCTCACAGAGAGACCTATCTTTTGAGCTATATATCAAGTTCATAGAGTGAAGTGTGCAGAATTTATGGAGCTCCAGAGTCGTAACCACAGGGGTTTTGGGGTGTTTTTTTATGGTATCGCCCCCCATGCTAAACTGCGGCTTGTAGTATTTGCATTCTAGATACTGCTTCTGTTATAATTGTAAATATCAAACCTTTGGACAGCTGGAAATCGTTCAGCTTCAAGATGTCTATCCCAATTTAAAATGTTGCTGTCCTTTGTGTGTGCTACCCCCTTCCCACAACACACACACACACACAACACAACACACACATTACACACACACACACACACACATAATACACCTTACACACACGCACACAATACACCTTACACACACGCACACAATACACCTTACACACACGCACACAATACACCTTACACACACAGGACACACCTTACACACACACAACACACCTTACACACACACACACATAATATACCTTACACACACACACACACTGCCTGACACTCTTCCATTTCTTCTGGTTTCAAGTGACTAGGGTACAAGGTACATGTACATGTACATAGATGGAGTTTAACTCTTTCATGGCTGTAAGTGTCACATGACTACGCACTGTGAAAGTTCATAAAAATTGATCGTTGAGTTTTATATCTAAATTAAGCCCTCTACGCATGTGCAAAGAAATTAGATTCCGGTACCAAAGGAACATCATCCGGACTACTCACTCTGGACAATCTTTTGCGAGTACTTGACGATGCATGCGGCCTGTTTAGGGGAGAAACGAGTAATGAGTATGGAGAAGGCATTCCTTCATACCTTGGGGACAGCGCCATCGAACCCTACAAAATCCTGTCAATGGCCACAGTTTAGCGTCGGACCTAGACACACTTTCTAGTGAAGCGAACATCGCCATTCCCTCCCATTCCCTCCAATTTTATGGAAGTGAAGAGAATAACGAGGAGAGAGCTCTTACAGCAAGTATAGTCTTAGCTACTGTAGCCAAAGCTATTTTTTTCTAGCAGAGTAAGAATTATTCCAGCAATTTCAGCTACTTGTTCCCGGGTAGTTGGTGGGCTATAGAATGCATGTCTTCCCAAGTAGTTGGTGGACTGCATAATGCATAAAGGTGGTTGACTGGTAAAGCAAACATGACCATCAGAGTCAAATGTGCAGTGGCAATCTCTCCATTTGGTTCCATAAACTGAGGCTACATGTAGGTTGGAAAGTGTAGAACAGCATCCCTACAACATATTATGTCATTTCTACCTTTACTGAATGACGGTGTGTTTCCATGACAACCAAACTTTACCGCAATGTGCGTCTAACCCAGCACAAGAACAAAGGATGTGCTCTCTTTGGAGTGCTTTGGTGATCCTATGATTTTTTTGTTGTGTTGTGTGGGACCAGGTTTTTACATCAATATATATGTTGTAAAGAGTTAACCTAAAGCCACTAAAGCAGGTAGAAAACAACTTCAGCTTGAATATCAATGGGCATAGTAAATGTACAATAATCCACACTTAAGGCAGGTTCACAATATGACGCTAGCCCAGCGTTTCGTTCCGTTCCGTTACCTAGCATCATACCGTCAATTTGTGAACATGCTCCGTTTTGAAGAAAAGAAGAAACGGAGAGAAGCGCTAGATTAGACTCGAGTTCTATTCTAGCGTCTGTTGACGCTAGCTTGACCAATCAGATTGCTTCATATTTTCACGTGTCATATCGTAGTTCTAATTAATGCCAATTTGTCAGTCGAAAATGGAGGATGAAAAGTTAGTTGAGGCTGTGCGAAGCTTTGTATGTCTTTGGAAGGTAGGATCAAGCTCTTACAAGGATCTACGAGCTAAAGAGAGTTGCTAGCAAGGTAAACTACGTAGCTACTGAATTAAATTATCTTAGTAGTCGTCATATTCCATAATATTGTTTAGGTTGGAGGCTACACAGCGGATGGATGCATCAAGATGTGGAGGATTTTGAAGGACAAATTTGTGAGGGAACTGAAAAAGACCAAGAAGAAGAAGTCTGGAGATGCTGGGCCTGTTGTGTCCAGTGAGCACAAGAAGTATGTAGTGAGGTTGAATATTGATCCCTCTTCAGAAACCTTTCACCCCACTACCCCTCATTCCCTTGATTCTATGTATTATTACAACTATTGAACTAGTGCATTATATTACATCGCATTTTGTTCAGTGAATGAATGATATAAATAATTAGTTGAGTTCTGCGAACATAGCTGTACTGCCAATCAACTTCTCCAGCAGGAGTACAGAAGTATTCTTGAAACCTTCCCTGATCTCCACAGCAGACTGAGAATGTCTTGATAAAAAGAAATAAACAACGCATATGCAACTATATTGGCAAACCTGTTGCTGCCAGCATGACCAATTGATGTCATTCCCGTATTTTGGTTATTCATCTCCTCTTCACCCACCATCAATCATGTTTCTACTACCATCTTCATTATCAGACATCCGCAGATACCTGAAATGGCTTTCTGGATCTGACAGACGCATCTCCTGAACAGGTTGTGATACTCGCCTTGCTGTCTTCGCATTCTAAATATTGGACGTACCCACACTCTGTTCTGCCTTCTCCTATTCCTCCTCCTCCGCCTCCTGAGCAAAAGAATCAAAATAATAGCCTGCTTCACCGCCGAACTTGGAGTCATAGCTAGCCAGCCGTAGTCGAGGGTGTGGTAGGTAAAGGGTTGAACCTCAATTGGCATCGAGGTGACGGAACGAAACGAAACGAAACGCCAATTTGTGAACAGGATTGAACGAAACGCTAGACGGAGAAGAAACGGAGACGAAAACGAGACGGAACGAAACGCTGGGCTAGCGTCATATTGTGAACCGGCCTTTAAGCTTAACATAATGACACGTGCTAGTGTAGGCTCAATGGCACGTGCTAGTACATTATAGGATCAGAGACAGCCTCACCAAGACACTGGACTAGCTCTTGCATGCAAGGCTCTGATGTGTAGTGTGCATTGCCACTAAGTTGCAGATATGACAAGCAAGAAGCTCCTAGAGACTTGCCAAGCTCAAGAAGCAGTGCAGCTGGTGCACTCTCTCTCTCTTAGTAAGGAAGTTCACATGTATATACTTGAGAGTACCAAGAAATGCCATGTGCTGAGCTGAAACAATCTGCTGGAATGTCATTGCTATCCCATCACACATGTGCTTACATGCTCTGGGAAGAGCACTGGCCAGTGTAGGCTCAATGACATGTGCTAGTGTAGGCTCAATGACACGTGCTAGTGTAGGCTCAATGACACGTGCTAGTGTAGGCTCAATGACACGTGCTAGTGTAGGCTCAATGACACGTGCTAGTGTAGGCTCAATGACACGTGCTAGTGTAGGCTCAATAGTGAAGGTTAAATCAATGGCACGTGCTAGTATAGGTAGAAGTGGGATGGTGTATTTGGTGGGGGGAGTGGGGAGGGGTGCTTGGTGGGGGAGTGGGGAGGGGTGCTTGGGGGGAAGGGTTTTTTTGCTTTGTAACTTGTTAGTTAAAGAATATGCCACTCAGTTTTGCATGCTGGTTTATTGGAACAAACTTACACTAGCATGTGCCATTGAGCCTACACTAGCACGTGCCATTGATTTAACCACCAAGCCACCTCTAGATATCAGAACAAGTAATCTGCTAAGTTGTTGAAAGGGAGACAGGAGTGGATGGTAGGTGTGGCTCCAAAGAGGTAGTAACATGCCAAGCCAACTCTCCTGATATTCCACCACGTATTGTCCACCCTCACTCATACACACATACTTACATGTATGCACACATACACACATACTTACATGTATGCACACATACACACATACTTACATGTACCCACACACGCACACACCTTTACATGCACATGTTTAACACATGTCCAGACACTTCTGTGTGCCTTCTGACAACTCCCATTACGGCCGCAAGCCAGAGTCCAGCAGAGAGTGACACTCTCGCTCCCCAAGACATAAACACGCTTCCCAGTATGTAATACAAGGCTAAAGTGAACCTCCCCCCTTGCTGTGAGGGCCAGACCAACTGATTCAGTTAGCAGCTCCCAGGGACTGACCCAGCCAACCCACCACAAGCACTTCTATGTGGTTTGTATAACTGTCACCCGTTTCCATTTCGTGCTGGACACCATGGCACCTGCCAGGGAGTGTTTATAGGCTCTGAATTTAATTAAGATCTAGCCAATAGTAGAGAGCATCAAGTGCAAAGTGTCCACTTGAAAAAAGTCCGTCAGATGACTGTTTTCTTCCAGTGTCTTTCTCTCTCTCAATCCAACTACCATTCATTCATTCATTCATCCATACATGTATTATATCTATAAAGTTATAGGTATTAGCCTGCTGGTAGGTTATCATTCATTACAAGGAGAGATAGTCGAGAGGAGGGTGGGTGGAGATTTTAAGTGCCACTTAAAGTTCCTTTCCCCCCAAGATAACTTGTAATAGAAAGACTTACACTCAGCACTTAGCGTTGCCATAGCAACAGTCAAGCATCATGCACAACATCCACTTAATTAAGACAGAGGTACTTTAAAAAACCAAAAACAATTAAGCAAATAATCAGCTTACTTGGCACCGACCACAATGTCTCCTTTGAAAACTCCGTCTACATCGAGATTACTAGAGAAGTATTCGTAATCGTTATACTCGATAACCGTCTGGTCGGGAAACCTCTTCGAGTCAATGGCGGCTGGAAATGAATTGGTAAGGAGAGGAAGTGATCACGAATATGTCACATGATGATCACATGATGATCACATGCAGAGAGCTTTCTAGGCAATCATCAGTAACTCCATATACAGTGTATAAATACTTACTGCATCACCCTCTCTAAATTACCATCAGCCTCTGCGGTTGTAAAGTATCCCCCCCCCCTAAACCAGTGGAGGGTCTAGTACTGATACTGACACCAAACACCAGGTGACATAACAACGAACTGGTAAGGTGTGGGCATGCTTCAGTCCTTATTTTATTTTTATATTATTATTTTTCAACACCCGACTGTTCTCAGGATAACCTCCTAACCACTTCCACCCTATCTCCCCACTTCCACCCTATCTCCCCTCACCACTTTGATGAAAGCTAGAGCATCTTGTCGAAATGTCTAGCAGGTAAAATTCAAGTTGATTATTGAGAAGGTAATTGCAATACCTTCATTCCTTGTCATCATTTTGGGTCTCTGACAGTCAGTCAGTCTTAAGCCTCCCCCTTAAATTATATTATCCAGCAATTTCACGCCTGCAGTATCTTATTATTTTTAGTTGTGGCTCTTTTACGACACTTTTCAATAATTGCACTGTTGTTGGACAATGCCAACAGAAGGGCTACATTTGAAGGGAAGCCCTGAGAACAATGGCCTCGATTCCTCGCATCACAAGAATGCATTTTTAAGTCCCAGCAGGATGCTAATGATAATGAAAGATGCACTCTCCAGCTTAACCATGCAACTCCCTTCTTGTCTAGCAACGACCCTTACTTTAGCTCTAATAACCAGGCCTTAACGATGTAGCCATTCCTCTGGCCCTAATGCTAGCCACTGCCATTGCCCTAACTCTAGCCATTACGCTGGCCACGATGCCCAAAGAACACCATCACTTACCGTATGACCTGTTTAACCAGGAAACCAACTAGTCAAATGTAATCCTACAGTATACCAACAAAGCAACCCACTCACATTTGTAACTCTCTACTCATTGACACATTTCGTCTAATTGAAGCCATTGTGTAAAAATGTTTTAGAACTTGGATAAGGATGTCCCTGTAATGGAGGAAAAATAACTTGGTTGCTTAGCACCCCAATAAGGGCACAGAGTGGCAGTGCTTTGTGCCTCACGTGGGTGAGCTCTTTGTCAAGTTATTATTTAAATGTGACCACACCAAGGCAAATAGAAGGTTGCTATGGACAGCCAGTGTGTAACTAAGCATTAAAGCAGTGGTTGGTGTGTGGGTCAGACGTCTCAGGCCCTATCTCCACAAGCACACTGCAACCAAGTCCCAACACTGAACCTTCTTGGAACTGAAGTCCAACACTGGAACCAGATTTCATGATATGAAAAGCAACACTGGTCATGGAATGAAATGCAACACTGGAACCAGATTTCATGGAATGAAATGCAACACTGGAACCAGATTTCATGGAATGGAAAGACACACTACAACCAACTCTCAAATAAAATGAACTTTCTCGGATTGGAAGTCGGATTGGAAGTCTAACACTGGGAGCAGTTTTCTTGGAATGGAAGTCCAAAACGGATCAGTACATATCATTGTGTGTGAAGCAGAATTAAGCCACATTACGAATATCTAAGGGCTCACATCACATCATGCTCGGGTCAATTTGAATAGAATTTGATTTTCTTCCGCTATGTCCGCAACATAATAGTTATCTGTTTTCTCACCCCTGAATCATCCAGAAGGGTTTGATAGAGTTAGATAGGGAGGGGATGGGGGAGTGGCCTGGGATGACCAGGGTTAGATAGGGAGGGGATGTGGGAGGAGCCTGAGATGGCCAGGTTTAGATAGGGGGGGGCCTGGGATGGCTAGGGAGGGATGGGGGGGGGGAGCCTGGGATCCCCTCGATCCAAAGCTGCTAGTTTAATATAGCTATGTATGATAAAAGGTTTTCCTAATGACAGTACGCATACATGTACATGTAGTTACATGTAGTTACATGTAGTTACATGACACACTCTGCAGGGAGGCACTGCTACATGTATGTAGAGATAGTGCATTTACACTGACATGCTGAGCTAGTGTATGGAATATTCTGAGCCACTTTGGCACTGCTACAGTATGTAGATAGTGCATTTACATTGAACTAGTGCAGGGAATATTCTGAGCCACATTGGCACTGCTACAGTATGTAGATAGTGCATTTACACTGACATGCTGAGCTAGTGTATGGAATATTCTGAGCCATTTTGGCACTGCTATGTAGATAGTGCATTTACACTGACATGCTGAGCTGTGTATGGAATATTCTGAGCCATTTTATTTTGGAGGTCCAAACAGTTCAATCTCAGAGGTTTATAAAACATGAATCTTTCAGGGGCTGTATTGGCAGCTGCATTGGTGTGTGTTCCACCCGTGCAGTCTTGTCCTGTCTTGCAGGTTAACTTTCAAGGTACGGTTGTGTTTTTGTGGTTGAAATCCTCGGTAAAGGGTCGGACTTGGTAACGGTTGCATAGAATAACTAATCAAACAGAGCGCCACGAGTTTTAACCAAAGAACATGTTTTTATTGTTGTGCTATGTATGAGTAATATAGCATTAGTTATAAGACGATGTCAAAAAGATTTAAAAATAATAATCTGGGGTGTGTAAGGAAAAACCTCCCTGCAAAAAAACCACCCTCCTTGAGAAAACCCCTCCCTCCTTGCCCCCCCCCCCCCCCCCCCCCACCCCCCCCAACTAAATATTTTGTACAAACTCCTGTCCACTCCCCCCATTGGTGTGAGATTGTCAGCATATTCAACCATCAGACAAGCTGCATGCCAAGTAATGTTTAAAAGAAGACTTGCCCATGCACTGCACTAAACAATGCAACAGCAACAAGAAGGGGGGAAGATCACCAAACAAGATGGCCGGGGAAAAGCTAAGAAAAGGTACAGCCAAAATGTAGAAGTTTGGTAGCGAGGATACAGATTTGTGCGGCCCTCCGAACAACTGGACGGGTTTCAGGAATGGGTAATTGGAATTTGACATTAAAGAAATAGTATATCTTACGATGGGACAAGGAATGCTTTTAAGGAGAGTGCAAACTGCTGTCCATGCCTCACACTATTAATTAAGTGACGTCTATAGTGAACCCCCAAAGGGGGACTCAAACCTACCACGCTAGCGAGGGACGTACTCTTGTCACCTCTCTCATGTACCGGTGTCTGAGAGTACCTAGGAGGGAGGATCACTGAAACCATGCACCCTAGCAACCAGCGTTGATGATAATATATTCATTTGTTTTGGTGATCAATCACAGCAAGCTATAGTCTGGCTTCAAAAACATCTGTACCCTGTCACCTCAAATGTGGCAGGCTTTCCAATTTGTATCTGTAAGCATCAGCTCTTCTACAAATTATGCATCCAGTCCTCTCTACTGAGTATGTAGCCAGTTCTCTCTCCTCTACTGACTAATGACTATGAGCCAGTTCTCTACTGATTATGCAGCCAGTTCTCTTTCCTCTACTAATTAATGACTATGCAGCCAGTTCTCTCTCCTCTACTAACTATGCAGCCAGTTCTCTTTCCTCTACTAACTATGCAGCCAGTTCTCTCTCCTTACTAACTATGCAGCCAGTTCTCTCTCCTCTACTAACTATGCAGCCAGTTCTCTCTCCTCTACTAACTATGCAGCCAGTTCTCTCTCCTTACTAACTATGCAGCCAGTTCTCTCTCCTTACTAACTATACAGCCAGTTCTCTCTCCTCTACTAACTATGCAGCCAGTTCTCTCTCCTCTACTAACTATGCAGCCAGTTCTCTCTCCTCTACTAACTATGCAGCCAGTTCTCTCTCCTCTACTAACTATGCAGCCAGTTCTCTCTCCTCTAATAACTATGCAGCCAGTTCTCTCTCCTTACTAACTATACAGCCAGTTCTCTCTCCTCTACTAACTATGCAGCCAGTTCTCTCTCCTCTACTCACTATGCAGCCAGTTCTCTCTCCTCTAATAACTATGCAGCCAGTTCTCTCTCCTCTACTAACTATGCAGCTAGTTCTCTCTCCTCTACTAACTATGCAGCCAGTTCTCTCTCCTCTACTAACTATACAGCCAGTTCTCTCTCCTCTACTAACTATGCAGCCAGTTCTCTCTCCTCTACTCACTATGCAGCCAGTTCTCTCTCCTCTAATAACTATGCAGCCAGTTCTCTCTCCTCTACTAACTATGCAGCCAGTTCTCTCTCCTCTACTCACTATGCAGCCAGTTCTCTCTCCTCTACTAACTATGCAGCCAGTTCTCTCTCCTTACTAACTATGCAGCCAGTTCTCTCTCCTCTACTAACTATGCAGCCAGTTCTCTCTCCTCTACTAACTATGCAGCCAGTTCTCTCTCCTTACTAACTATGCAGCCAGTTCTCTCTCCTTACTAACTATACAGCCAGTTCTCTCTCCTCTACTAACTATGCAGCCAGTTCTCTCTCCTCTACTAACTATGCAGCCAGTTCTCTCTCCTCTACTAACTATGCAGCCAGTTCTCTCTCCTCTAATAACTATGCAGCCAGTTCTCTCTCCTTACTAACTATACAGCCAGTTCTCTCTCCTCTACTAACTATGCAGCCAGTTCTCTCTCCTCTACTCACTATGCAGCCAGTTCTCTCTCCTCTAATAACTATGCAGCCAGTTCTCTCTCCTCTACTAACTATGCAGCTAGTTCTCTCTCCTCTACTAACTATGCAGCCAGTTCTCTCTCCTCTACTAACTATACAGCCAGTTCTCTCTCCTCTACTAACTATGCAGCCAGTTCTCTCTCCTCTACTCACTATGCAGCCAGTTCTCTCTCCTCTAATAACTATGCAGCCAGTTCTCTCTCCTCTACTAACTATGCAGGCAGTTCTCTCTCCTCTACTAACTATGCAGCCAGTTCTCTCTCCTCTACTCACTATGCAGCCAGTTCTCTCTCCTCTACTAACTATGCAGCCAGTTCTCTCTCCTCTACTAACTATGCAGGCAGTTCTCTCTCCTCTACTAACTATGCAGCCAGTTCTCTCTCCTCTACTCACTATGCAGCCAGTTCTCTCTCCTCTACTCACTATGCAGCCAGTTCTCTCTCCTCTACTAACTATGCAGCCAGTTCTCTCTCCTCTACTAACTATGCAGGCAGTTCTCTCTCCTCTACTAACTATGCAGCCAGTTCTCTCTCCTCTACTCACTATGCAGCCAGTTCTCTCTCCTCTACTCACTATGTAGCCAGTTCTCTCTCCTCTAATAACTATGCAGCCAGTTCTCTCTCCTCTACTAACTATGCAGCTAGTTCTCTCTCCTCTACTCACTATGCAGCCAGTTCTCTCTCCTCTACTAACTATGCAGCCAGTTCTCTCTCCTCTACTAACTATGCAGCCAGTTCTCTCTCATCCAGTGACTAAACACCTCCTGATCAAAACAGACCATTGAAGCCAAATTTAGCCGAGTAAAAATAACAGCCATTTTCTTTCCTCCCAAACATGTGCACACACAAGCCTGCCCACATTCAGAATGAGGGACCCCAAGGTGACCCACTGTGGATATTCATAAGAACAACTCGGAACGTCTGAAGTTCAAAGTTGTCGGCCCACCTAATTCTAGCCCTGTAACGAGTCAGTCTCTACGAAAATGCAGAAACAAACGCACAAACAAACATGTGAGGTGACATTTTGTGAGGCTATGCAAAACATCAACCTGCTATGCCTGTCACCATGGTAACTAGAGTGTAGAGTCGCCAAGACTAGATGATCCAGCTTGTGCACACACGGCATATAATCTGACAACCCCAGGAAAGGTTGCAAGGACAGCTACTACCTGCAAACCACATCAGACCTTGTTACAACTTGCACACTAGCTTGTGAAGAGAGCTGCCACTGCCCAGCATCTCTAGAGATTCCCAATATTAAAAGTGAGACTTGAAATCAAGAACAGTCAACAGATGTACTGGATGGTAACATTTGGGGGGGGGGAGGGGGTAAGGGGAAAGGCATTCTTGGTGGCAGAGGTTGAAGGGCCAGGTAAGTGGTTGCTAGGGCATTCTTGGTGGCAGAGGTTGAAGGCCTAGGTACATGTAAGTGGTTGCTAGGGCATTCTTGGTGGTAGAGGTTGAAGGGCCAGGTAAGTGGTTGCTAGGGCATTCTTGGTGGCAGAGGTTGAAGAGGTAAGTGGTTGCTAGGGCATTCTTGGTGGTAGTGGTTACAGGCTAGCATAGCAGTGTTGCTAGGGCATTCTTGGTGGCAGAGATTGAAGGCCTAGGTTCTTGGTGGCAGTGGTTGCAGGCTAGCATAGCAGTGTTGCTAGGGCATTCTTGGTGGCAGAGGTTGAAGGGCTAGGTACATGGCTGCTAGGGCATTCTTGGTGGCAGTGGTTGCAGGCTAGCATAGCAGTGTTGCTAGGGCATTCTTGGTGGCAGAGATTGAAGGCCTAGGTACATGGTTGCTAGGGCATTCTTGGTGGTAGTGGTTACAGGCTAGCATGGCAGTGTTGCTAGGGCATTCTTGGTGGCAGAGGTTGAAGGACTAGGTAAGTGGTTGCTAGGGCTGGTAGTGGTTACAGGCTAGCATAGCAGTGTTGCTAGGGCATTCTTGGTGGCAGAGGTTGATGGCCTAGGTACATGTAAGTGGTTGCTAGGGCATTCTAGGGAGCAGATGTTGTAAGACAAAGGATGCTCCCCGGATATTCAGGGAAGATAGGGTTGGACTTAGGTTGGTAATAATCTTTGAACTTTGGCCATCCCTGGTTGATCTGGAGTAATTCAGACAATAATAGACATTCCTCACAGCAAGACCGAATTCCAATTATAGCACTCCAGAGAATCATGGCAGTAGAGCCAGAAAATAAAAAATAATAACTAAAATTAAATTCACCTGCAGCAGCTGACCAGAGGAATAGAGAGCACCTATCTTTCCCTGAATGGAATTTTAAGGTCTGTCTATGGTTGACCTGAAACAAGCTAACTTCACCTCATCAGTGCCATTTTGGGGGGAGTGGCAGGCAGTGTTGATTTGTGAAACCATCCTTGGAGCTGGCTCCTGCTTGGACAGGTCCATACACCTGGCTGAACCACGTGGCTAATTAAAGGCTTGGGATAAAATTAAGAAGCACTTCAAGGTACAAAGAAGAATGACTATGTTCCAGGATGCACACCTTCTTACTGGCATCCACCAATGAAAGTAATCACTGCGTACACTTTAAAGATCCAATAAGCTAAGATAGAGACAGGGCCAGTGGCTCACAAAGAAGTAGATCCATATTTGGAGCACTGACATTACATGGAAATCCCTAACATTTGAAACGATCAACTTCCTTTGTCTCTGGTGTTCATCCTATTCACACAATCCTTCTGAACTGTGTCCTTCTTTAAAGCACCGAGGAAGAGTCCTGTTCCAATTGCACACAACAGTATTCTCGGGGAGTTTGTGGAGAAGCAATAGAAGCAATAGAAGGGTGTGAGCAAGACGTGTGTGTGTGTGTGCGTGCGTGCCCATAAATGTGTGACTATATGTGGCATTAGTTCAACCACTAACTCGCTTCAATCTAGTACACTTCTGCCATTAAAGTTTAACTCTTAATTATTCCAAGGAAATGAGAGCAGGCTATGTCCATATATATTGTATATATATATATATATATATATATATATACATAATTCATTTAAGCCTGGTTCACATTGTCTTAGCAGTGCAATTCCTAATGTAGCATACGCATAACATAGTTGTGGCAGGAGGATGCGATGACTGCTTCCTTTTGTGCAACCATGCCTCTCATATTTAGGCAGGGCGACCTGTGGCGTGTGACCGCAGATCTGTGCGCGCAACGGATATAAGCAGGAACTTGCTAAGTGGCTGAGGGCTAAGGTCCTTATTGATGTGCACCCTCATATTATGCATGGCTGGAGATTAAGGGTGGCCATTGGAATCCCCCTATGCACTCCCCAGGAAAATGTTACCCATACTTCCAGATTGAAACCCACAGTGGATTAACAGTGGAGTCTCTCTTATCCACCACCCTTCTAGTCAACAATGGTGGCTGGATTTGGGTACTAGTAGCATGTCTGCATCAATTAGTTCTACCACATTATTGTACAAGTACTTGACTTAAAGTACATGAATGATAATTATTTTTTACAATTATCTATTAGGTGTTTAAGTGGCTTTGAAGATGAAGGAGAGTACACTATCCTAAACACCACTGCTCAGCTTTCCTGCTCTCTCCTGACTCCTGCTCTCTCCTGACATGTCCACTCTGTCTCATCTGCCTATCTGGACAGTGCTGCTCAGCTTTCCTGCTCTCTCCTGACATGTCCACTCTGACTCATCTGCCTATCTGGACAGTGCTGCTCAGCTTTCCTGCTCTCTCCTGACATGTCCACTCTGTCTCACCAGCCTCTCTGGAGAGTGCTGCTCAGCTTTCCTGCTCTCTCCTGACATGTCCACTCTGTCTCATCAGCCTATCTAGACAGTGCTGCTCAGCTTTCCTGCTCTCTCCTGACATGTCCACTCTGTCTCACCAGCCTATCTGGAAAGTGCTGCTCAGCTTTCCTGCTCTCTCCTGACATGTCCACTCTATCTCATCAGCCTATCTAGACAGTGCTGCTCAGCTTTCCTGCTCTCTCCTGACATGTCCACTTTGTCTCTCCCTGTCTCAGTGTTGCTGACACAGCTCAGGGGCACTGTATTGGCTCATCACTTCATTATTATGAAGGGGACACCCCCAATAATGGCTGCTATTAGAAGAATGTCTACAACTACTGTACTTCAAGTCTGTTAATAGTTGTTTTTTATTACAATTATGTATTAGTTGTCTAACTAGGTTTGAAGGAAGGGGAACACACGGTTCTAAATTTGCAAGTAACAGGGATTTCTGAGTACCCCTAGCTACCTTGTTGCGTGTTCACTGAAATACCATACAAAAAAAAATTGAAAAAAATTGAGGGGGTAAAATAGGGGGGGGGGGGACAAAACAGAACACTAACAAAGAGATATCAACATTAATTTCAGTTTCACTTCTAAATGGGTTGTAGATGCATCCAAAATGGTTGTTCAAACATGATCTGAGAACATATATCTTTTGGATATGGCAACAGATATTCTAAGGAGTGCTCGTGGGCGTTGGTTCATACTACACTCTTCATCAATGCAGGCGCAACAAACAATACAATACCCACCCAAACACTTTCTGCAAAGAACAGTGCCATTGTTCCTTAGCACTGTATTGGGGATTGGGGAGGATTTCCTGGGGGCTACAAAATGGCCGACACAGACTGGTTTGGCACAAACGGTTTTTTAAGTTATTAAAAAGACACACACGGTTAAAAGTATGTAAGAGGAGAGAGAACTGGCTGCGTGGTCAGGAGAGGAGAGAGAACTGACTGCATAGTCAGTAGAGGAGAGAGAACTGGCTGCATAGTCAGGAGAGGAGAGAGAACTGGCTGCATAGTCAGGAGAGGAGAGAGAACTGGCTGCATAGTCAGTAGAGGAGAGAGAACTGGCTGCATAGTCAGGAGAGGAGAGAGAACTGGCTGCATAGTCAGTAGAGGAGAGAGAACTGGCTGCATAGTCAGGAGAGGAGAGAGAACTGGCTGCATAGTTAGTAGAGGAGAGAGAACTGGCTGCATAGTCATGCAGTCAGTAGAGGAGAGAGAACTGGCTACATAGTCAATAGAGGAGAGAGAACTGGCTGCATAGTCAGTAGAGGAGAGAGAACTGGCTACATAGTCAGTAGAGGAGAAAGAACTGGCTGCATAGTCAGTAGTGGAGAGATAACTGGCTGCACAGTCAGTAGAGGAGAGAGAACTGGCTACATAGTCAATAGAGGAGAGAGAACTGGCTGCATAGTCAGTAGAGGAGAGAGAACTGGCTGCATAGTGAGTAGAGGAGAGAGAACTGACTGCATAGTCAGTAGAGGAGAGAGAACTGACTGGTCAGTATAGGAGAGAGAACTAGCTGCATGGTCAGTAGAGGAGAGAGAACTGACTGCATAGTCAGTAGAGGAGAGAGAACTGACTGGTCAGTATAGGAGAGAGAACTAGCTGCATGGTCAGTAGAGGAGAGAGAACTGGCTTTCTCACTCATGAACAAAAGGAGAAGTGAGAGAAGAAATAAATGAACCATGACAAGCAATGAAGCTATCCTAGTCAGAGTGCACATGTGCGAGACATAGGCAAGGTGGGAGCTAGGTGAGAGTCTTCACAGAGGCTAAACCACACGGTATCTGTATGCTATCAGAATGCAGGGGTTAGGGAAGGCTAGGCAAGAATCATGTCCTTCAACTCACCATACAATGTCCAGCATTCGATCCTAATCTAACAATATTGCTAGGAGGAAGGCAATGAGGAATACAAACACACTAACACACACACAGATATGGTCAACATTCACAGCACAGCGTAGCCAAACCCTAGCTAGGTTTTGTAGCTCTACTGAAGGACCTCTCTCACTATTTTCAACCTTGTTAAAAGTAGATAGTATACGATAGATATAGGGATAGATATAAGATAGATGGATAGATAGAGATAGAGTTTGGATAGATAGATAGATACAAAAGGGTGAGATGGATAGATAGATAGATAGATGGATAGATAGGTGGATGGGTAGATAGACAGAATTAGAAAAATAACCCATCAATCATTAATAAATGAAAGAATGATCAACCAATAAAAACTCTCCACAGGCTTGTAGGGATACACACGGAAAATAAAATAATAAGCTTGCAGCTTGTCTGACACACTCAACACACTGATAGCTGAGTAATAACCCTCAACCCACAGATAGCTGTGTAATAACCCTCAATACTCAGATAGCTGAGTAATAACCCTCAACACACAGATAGCTGTGTAATAACCCTCAACACCCAGATAGCTGAGTAATAACCCTCAACCCACAGATAGCTGTGTAATAACCCTCAACACCCAGATAGCTGAGTAATAACCCTCAACCCACAGATAGCTGAGTAATAACCCTCAACACCCAGATAGCTGAGTAATAACCCTCAACACACTGATAGCTGAGTAATAACCCTCAACACACAGATAGCTGAGTAATAACCCTCAACACCCAGATAGCTGTGTAATAACCCTCAACACTCAGATAGCTGTGTAATAACCCTCAACACTCAGATAGCTGAGTAATAACCCTCAACACACTGATAGCTGAGTAATAACCCTCAACCCACAGATAGCTGAGTAATAACCCTCAACACTCAGATAGCTGAGTAATAACCCTCAACACACTGATAGCTGAGTAATAACCCTCAACACACTGATAGCTGAGTAATAACCCTCAACACACTGATAGCTGAGTAATAACCCTCAACCCACAGATAGCTGTGTAATAAACCTCAACACACTGATAGCTGAGTAATAACCCTCAACACACTGATAGCTGAGTAATAACCCTCAACCCACAGATAGCTGTGTAATAACCCTCAACACTCAGATAGCTGAGTAATAACCCTCAACCCACAGATAGCTGAGTAATAACCCTCAACATACTGATAGCTGAGTAATAACCCTCAAAACTCAGATAGCTGAGTAATAACCCTCAACACTCAGATAGCTGAGTAATAACCCTCAACACACAGATAGCTGTGTAATAACCCTCAACACTCAGATAGCTGTGTAATAACCCTCAACACTCAGATAGCTGTGTAATAACCCTCAACACACAGATAGCTGAGTAATAACCCTCAACACACAGATAGCTGAGTAATAACCCTCAACACTCAGATAGCTGAGTAATAACCCTCAACACACTGATAGCTGTGTAATAACCCTCAACACACTGATAGCTGAGTAATAACCCTCAACACACAGATAGCTGTGTAATAACCCTCAACACACAGATAGCTGTGTAATAACCCTCAACACTCAGATAGCTGTGTAATAACCCTCAACACCCAGATAGCTGAGTAATAACCCTCAACCCACAGATAGCTGTGTAATAACCCTCAACGCACAGATAGCTGAGTAATAACCCTCAACACACTGATAGCTGAGTAATAACCCCCAACACTCAGATAGCTGAGTAATAACCCCCCACAGATAGCTGTGTAATAACCCCCAACACTCAGAGATCTGTGGCTAGTTAGGTGAAATATGGTGCTCACTTAGGAACAGGTTCATGCTTCCAGCAATGGCTTGTCCTTTTCTGTCTGTGGCACTCTCAGAATGAGGTAAGAGACATTATATGTATCTATGTATTCAGAGAGGAGGAACACTCAACATCGTTTTAGTGGACCAAGTGCCGAAATGGAGGATAATGTTCGTCTTGGTAACGAGCAGACATGATCCAGGAAGACATGACAGGTTCTAGGAAGGTTCTCTTGAAAGTTCTCAGGGGTCAGGAAGTGTTTTAATTTAAAAGGAATGGTTCTAAGGTTACAGGAAAGATCCCGAGGTTCAAAGAGTTCTATTTGGTTGTAAATTAAAAAAATTAAAAAATGAATTCCTCAAAATCAAAACTGCAACCCAGGCTTATCCTACTGTGTTGAAATTTGTAAGGAAAAGATTTATAGGCTGAGCACACACTTGATGGGCAATAAGTCTCCAGCTACAAACAGGAGATCATATGGTGCTCTGGCTAATCCTTCTTCAGTGTGTGTTGTCGGGGTCCAAGGTAAAGAAGCACCAGATTATTTGTCAACAAGGATGTTATCACACGACTTGATTGCTGGAGGCCACGGATTTCTATTCTGGTGGCCGGTTGATAATTTCTTTCAAGAACTTATCAAGCAGTGAGTGAATGGTCCAGAAGCTCCACCCCTTTCACACGCTACGGACCCACCACAGTCCACAAGATTTTGTACCATTTTAAAGTGCACACAGGTCTGTCTCTTGCCAACCAAATCCATGGCTGTGGGGGGTGTGAAGCTACGTTTGCAGGTCTTTAAAAATTCATTCATTTCCCCCTAGATACAGACCTGTTTCTACTACGTCATGTCCAGAACTTAACCATCAGAACTTCGGAGTTCAACACAGCCATGAGAATGCGATAGTTTATGCACATAATAGTCTGAGTCTTGTTGCACCAGCTACAGAATGGAAGTCCAACAAAATCTTCAATCCATCAACAATAGAGAGATATGAAAGCCTGAGAGGGCAGAGGCTAAGCTTTTGTAGACACTGAAAAATTAAGCTTGAATTTCTGTTTGAAGATTATTATCTTCTAGACGAGTTGACCCTATTATCATACCCTATTACACATGCTCAGCACCCCAAACACACCACAACACTGACTATAAAATCCTTCACTTGCAGTCTAGCTGGCCTAACTAACCACTCCAGTAACCGGATCAACGCCCATAGGATTCCAGTCCAGGTGGCATCAGGAACGTGCGTGTGTGTCTATGTATGTATGTATGTATGTATGTATGTATCTGTGCATGTGAGAGTGTATGTGTGTGAGTGTGTGTAATGTTATAAATTATATGCACTCTCTCTCACTCTCATACACACAACCAGAGAAACAGAGAGACAGATACACACACTCTCTCTTTCTCTCTCTCACACACACAGAGAGAGAGAGATACACACACTCTCTCTTTCTCTCTCTCACACACACAGAGAGAGAGAGATACACACACTCTCTCTTTCTCTCTCGCCACAAACACAGAGAAACAGAGAGACAAACACACCAAGCCAACCAGTAACATAAGTTAGGCACCAAATAAATTTTAGAGAATTTCCCAATCAGAGATTGGTTGCATTTAATCCTCCCACTGGTACGAGCACAACAGGTACATGTATATACTGCACTCCACCAAAATGGCGACTACTTCTGTGTGTCCTTACCCAACGGCCAACAACCATTCTGTTCCACTAGCAAACGCACACTATTTCCTGGTGCATTCAGGGAACACTGTATTGACAGAGTATGTATGTATGCGTGTGTGTGTACTCATTGTGTGAATGCATGCATATCTATGTATTATATACATGTGCGTTATCTGTGTGCATGCATGTGTCTACATATTACATGTACATGTATATACATGTGCTGTGTATCTGTGTGCATGCACGTCTCTATGTATTATATTCATTTGCTGTGTATCTGTGTGTATGTATGTTTTTAGGTATTAAGTATATTCATGTGCTGTGTATCTGTGTGCATGCATGTGTCTATGCATGCATGTGTCTACGTATTATATACATGTGATGTGTATCTGTGTGCATGCATGTGTTTATGTATTAAGTATATTCATGTGCTGTGTATCCGTGTGCATGCATGTGTCTACGTATTATATACATGTGTTGTGTATCTGTGTGCATGCATGTCTCCATGTATTATATACATGTGTTATGTATCTGTGTGCATGCATGTGTCTACGTATTATATTCATGTGCTATGTATCTGTGTGCATGCATGTCTCTATGTATTATATACATGTGTTGTGTATCTGTGTGCATGCATGTCTCTATGTATTATATACATGTGTTATGTATCTGTGTGCATGCATGTGTCTACGTATTATATACATGTGGTGTTTATCTGTGTGCACGCATGTGTCTACGTATAATATACATGTGCTGTGTATCTGTGTGCATGCATGTGTTTATGTATTAAGTATATGTGTGTATCTGTGTGCATGCATGTGTCTACGTATTATATACATGTGGTGTTTATCTGTGTGCATGCATGTGTCTACGTATTATATACATGTGCTGTGTATCTGTGTGCATGCATGTGTATATATGTGTGAATGTTTGTTTTAACATGGTAGGCTGCATGTACACAAACATTTTTAGCACAAATACGCATGTTTTCTTAAGGATGCTTGTGCTGCCCCATCATGCATAACAGTCATTGTCCAAAGCACAGATTCTCTACCTGTTATGTTTCTACAGGAGAGCCTGGACAGGCTTCTCCCGAGTGAGGTGTATTCAGAGAGATCTATTGACAAGACAGTCAGTGTGAGGGGAACAATATGTACTAGTTGTGCGTACAAGTGTCTTATGGTGAGATGGTGAGAGGGGAAAGGGGGGAGGAAGGGGGTGAGAGGAGAATTTAATGACATATATCAATTGAGCATCCGAGTATCAGCTCAGATAATGTGATGTTACTTACATAGTTAGGATCAGAGTATCAGCTCGGATATTTAACATTAGGATCAGGGTATCAGCTCGGATATTGTAATGTAATTTAGTTAGGATCAGAGAATCAGCTCAGATATTATATCTAGTTGGGATCACAGTATCAGCTCAGATATTGTGTCTAGTCTCAGGGTCAGAGTATCAGCTCGGATATGTAATGTTATCTAGATAGGATCAGAGTATCAGCTCAGATATTATATCCAGTTGGGATCACAGTAGCTGCTCGGATATTGTAATGTAATCTAGTTCAGAGTATCAGCTCAGATATTATATCCAGTTGGGATCACAGTATCAGCTCGGATATTGTGTCTAGTCAGGGTCAGAGTATCAACTCGGATATGTAATGTTATCTAGTTAGGATCAGAGTATCAGCTTGGATATTGTAATGTTATCTAGTTAGGATCAGAGTATCAGCTCAGATATTATATCTAGTTAGGATCAGAGTATCAGCTCAAATATTATATATCTAGTTAGGATCAGAGTATCAGCTCGGATATTGTGTCTAGTCAGGTTCAGAGTATCAACTCGGATATGTAATGTTATCTAGTTAGGATCAGAGTATCAGCTTGGATATTGTAATGTTATCTAGTTAGGATCAGAGTATCAGCTCAGATATTATATCTAGTTAGGATCAGAGTATCAGCTCAAATATTATATATCTAGTTAGGATCAGAGTATCAGCTCAGATATTATATCTAGTTGGGATCACAGCTCAGATATTGTAACTATCAAGGAGAAAGGTGGGTCACATTTTGAACCTGCATGATGAGATTCTGATTCTGCACTTAGTGATTAACACATCTATCAACACCTGAGGCAATGGGGAAGGGGGTAATTAGCAGGTGTGCTGGTGGTGGTTGTTCCTATGGATTGAAGGACTTCAATGGATCAAGATTTGTGTCTCCTGGACAAAATATGTCCCCACTCGACCGAGGGCTGTTTCTACTGGACCGAGAAATGTTCATGTACAGCTACAAACTTTCCTGTGCTTTCCAGTGATGTCACGCAATATTTGTCCCTGGCTCGCCCTAATCCGATGATATCCTAGCCCTAGCCCTGATTGAAGGGTGCATTTTGTATAGTCCGTCTCCCTACTACAGATATCCCCAAAGAGTCACAAGTATTCCCCTGCATCCCAGGATGGTTCCGAGTGTTCCCCTGCATCCCAGGATGGTCCCAAGTGTTCCCTGCATCCCAGGATGGTGCCGAGTGTTCCCCTGCATCCCAGGATGGTCCCGAGTGTTCCCTGCATCCCAGGATGGTCCCGAGTGTTCCCCTGCATCCCAGGATGGTCCCGAGTGTTCCCTGCATCCCAGGATGGTCCCGAGTGTTCCCCTGCATCCCAGGATGGTCCCCGAGTGTTCCCCGGGATGGTCCCGAGTGTTCCCTGCATCCCAGGATGGTCCCGAGTGTTCCCCCACATCCTGGGATGGGTTCCAGCCCTGCTGGAGAGCAACACAAGACCAGGAGGCTCCCTAGCTCAAAGGTTAGAGTCCAGTAGACAGGTCCAGGAGACTACAGGGACTCCTTAATCAACAAAGTGCAAAGGAGGACCCGCCTTCTACACAGAGCAGCTAGCCAGCCACAGGAATGCCTGTAATGTGACTCGTCATTTAGAGTTAATTAAAGCACACCTGTTCGCTTGATCACCTCAACAGACACTTGACGAGTATTATGCAATTCACAAAGTTCTAAAGCGACTTCCACGAGTGAAACCTCGCAGATCACCCACACACTTTTGATTTAAGGTTTACTATTCAACTACATCCAGATGTGTTCCAGCGTAGATGAAATCATCTTTCCACAGAACTGTCTTACTTCCACAGAGCTGTCTTGTACACCTGCCCTAATCCTACTTCCACAGAGCTGTCTTGTATACCAACTCTAATCCTATTTCCACAGAGCTGTCTTGTATGCCAACTCTAATCCTACTCCACATATCTGAGGACAGGAGGACTAGGTATGTGTGTATATCTGAGGACAGGAGGACTAGGTATGTGTGTATATCTGAGGACAGGAGGACTAGGTATGTGTGTATATCTGAGGACAGGAGGACTAGGTATGTGTGTATATCTGAGGACAGGAGGACTAGGTATGTGTGTATATCTGAGGACAGGAGGACTAGGTATGTGTGTATATCTGAGGACAGGAGGACTAGGTATGTGTGTATATCTGAGGACAGGAGGACTAGGTATGTGTGTATATCTGAGGACAGGAGGCCTAGGTATGTGTGTATATCTGAGGACAGGAGGACTAGGTATGTGTGCATATCTGAGGACAGGAGGACTAGGTATGTGTGTATATCTGAGGACAGGAGGACTAGGTATGTGTGTATATCTGAGGACAGGAGGACTAGGTATGTGTGTATATCTGAGAACAGGAGGACTAGGTATGTGTGTATATCTGAGGACAGGAGGACTAGGTATGTGTGCATATCTGAGGACAGGAGGACTAGGTATGTGTGTATATCTGAGGACAGGAGGACTAGGTATGTGTGTATATCTGAGGACAGGAGGACTAGGTATGTGTATATATCTGAGGACAGGAGGACTAGGTATGTGTGTATATCTGAGGACAGGAGGACTAGGTATGTGTGTATATCTGAGGACAGGAGGACTAGGTATGTGTGTATATCTGAGGACAGGAGGACTAGGTATGTGTGTATATCTGAGGACAGGAGGACTAGGTATGTGTGTATATCTGAGGACAGGAGGACTAGGTATGTGTGTATATCTGAGGACAGGAGGACTAGGTATGTGTGTATATCTGAGGACAGGAGGACTAGGTATGTGTGTATATCTGAGGACAGGAGGACTAGGTATGTGTGTATATCTGAGGACAGGAGGACTAGGTATGTGTGTATATCTGAGGACAGGAGGACTAGGTATGTGTGTATATCTGAGGACAGGAGGACTAGGTATGTGTGTATATCTGAGGACAGGAGGACTAGGTATGTGTGTATATCTGAGGACAGGAGGACTAGGTATGTGTGTATATCTGAGGACAGGAGGACTAGGTATGTGTGTATATCTGAGGACAGGAGGACTAGGTATGTGTGCATATCTGAGGACAGGAGGACTAGGTATGTGTGTATATCTGAGGACAGGAGGACTAGGTATGTGTGTATATCTGAGGACAGGAGGACTAGGTATGTGTGTATATCTGAGGACAGGAGGACTAGGTATGTGTGTATATCTGAGGACAGGAGGACTAGGTATGTGTGTATATCTGAGGACAGGAGGACTAGGTATGTGTGTATATCTGAGGACAGGGGGACTAGGTATGTGTGTATATCTGAGGAGGACAGGAGGACTAGGTATGTGTGTATATCTGAGGACAGGAGGACTAGGTATGTGTGTATATCTGAGGAGGACAGGAGGACTAGGTATGTGTGTATATCTGAGGACAGGAGGACTAGGTATGTGTGTATATCTGAGGACAGGAGGACTAGGTATGTGTGTATATCTGAGGACAGGAGGACTAGGTATGTGTGTATATCTGAGGACAGGTGGACTAGGTATGTGTGTATATCTGAGGACAGGAGGACTAGGTATGTGTGTATATCTGAGGACAGGAGGACTAGGTATGTGTGTATATCTGAGGACAGGAGGACTAGGTATGTGTTAACTCTAGACAGTTCCAAGCTACATGCAGCAATGTTTTGTGTGTTTGTTTGTGGGGGTGTGGTGCATGCGTGTGTGCGTGCACGTCACGCATGCGTGTGTTTGTGTGTGTAAGGAGGTAAGTTTTTACACCTGAAAAAAGCTCTGGAGCGTTTTCATATGCCCATGTTTATACACACGTAAATTGGTGTTTAGGGGGGGGGGCTGTCCTCCTACACGTCTACAGCTCATTGCTTCCAGGCATATCAAGTGCTGTTGTTAAGTGTCCAGTGAAGCTGATGTTGAATATATCCATGACAGTCAGAAAAATACTGTCTTTTGTGTGGGTGCACTTTCATAACGGTGCAGAAAGGATCCTCAATGCTGTTGAAATATTCATGATATTCATAAAAGCCATCTCTAATGCATGAATCCACTTCAGAAAAAATTCATCGCGATCATAAATTAGTGAAATTAGTACTCCCCATGAAATGTCCATGGTTGGCAATGACTCTGTCAGCTGGCCAATGCATTGTCTCACATGGGGCAGATATGTCCACCTCGACAGACTATCTCCTCCTCTCCTCAGACAAGGCAAGTAATCACAGTAAGTATCCATTATTTAATGTTAAACCTCCAAGAGTTCTTCGTAAAAAAATTGTCGTAATCCTGCGTTGTATGCCATCACATTATGCACAGTGCAGATACTGTACTTACTCAATCAGAGGGCCACTCTCTAATCTGCCACCCCCCCCCTCCCCCCCCCCCCCCCCCAAGTTCCTCTTGCTGAGTGAAATAGGGTGCTCCTAACACACACCCTGTCAGAAATACTCTCTATATTTTAGCCGCTTATGAGTCATGTCCAGAACGTTGGTTGGTAAATTGGAGTCGTTTTAGAAAAGGCTGCAAGCAGCTCCCAAAAAGTTGATGCAATGTCGTAGTTTATTTCTCTTCGCGCAGGGCTCCGAGTCACTTGTGGCCGCACCTTGTTTGTTTTTGCTGCATAAGGCGCCCGTGCTCACCCGCCCAAAATAAATAAACATCGCTTTCTAATAGTAGCCTCCCTATCCTCGAGGATGAAACATTTAGTGGCCTTCGCTTCTGGTCGAGCGAATACGGTATATACCATCATATTACATATACAATAGGTACTGAACGTAATATGATGTCATATTTATCTATGTACAGTATATGCAGATATGCAATTCACAAACATGTTTGGCTTATAAGGAAATTGAGCTGTGTACTATACGAAGAAATAATTACTAAACTAATATTCTATTGCACTTCTTGGAATTTATTGTTTTATTAGCGGTTTATTAGCAGAACAATTAATAATATCCACCCGGGCAGAACCGCATCTTAGCTGAGGGGAAGTTATCGGACAATCAAAGAATTTCTAATGCATTTCAGTTGACATAGCGTAGATAATTTAAGTGGATTATCGAGAATGTTTTTGTGTGTCTAGCCTTCATCATTATTCCTGACAAAGGCCAGAGCATCTGACTGGAGTGAGTGATTATTGAGAGAAATTTACTGGACGACATAATTGTTCTGTTTGTTGGATTTGGAAAAGCTCCGAGTTCTTCAAAATGAACATCCCTCGCTTCTGATTCAGCCATCTTTTTTTTACAGTGGGTTGGCTTTGGTGAAACTGGGCGGAGCAAAGGAATAACTTCAGCCTCAACCAAATGTCCCCCCCCCCCCCCCCCCTGCCTCCCAGGATTAAAATTAAAAAAATAATTATTATTATAATATGTAATAATAAATTTAAAAATCCTGTATGTATGTGTGTATGTGTGTATGTGATGCCACGTAAATGCAGGATACCACACAAACGTACTTAGCACCAAAAGAAATATTTGCCAAACACACACATTTTGGTCACACTTCTTTGAATTCACACAAGGAATTAACATACTGAAGTCTGCTATTTGACACATCGGCTGTAGCAGACCTTGAAAAGGAGTTGGTAAAGAATCAATGTCCACTGTCTGGCCTCACTCATCCCTGTCCACCAGTGCGTGCACTCTGTGTTGGTCATTTGCAAGGATTCCTGCGTGACTCCTCTGCGGGACTTCGGCAAAATTATTTACTCACAGCCGCTGTTTGATCGCATAAGCATCCACCTCGTCGGCACCAACAGAAAGCCACTCCCCACTTCCCGTCAGCTTGCCTTCACAGTCTCAAAAGTCAACGAACCCTAAACTTTGCACTACTTCTGAATAACTTCCTGTAATTTCTAGACACTGGGATACTTGAATGACTTTCATTAGAGCACTCGCTGTAGTATACTGGAGACCTCCTTTTACAGCTATACCATTTGACCCACAGAGTTTGATATCACATACTAACTCCGTTTAAAATTAGCGATCACCTCATAAGGAGCCGTCACACACAATAACACATTGTCTGTGCATTAGTCGAAATAAGAAAAACGACGTTTGCTAAAAATGACCTCTGTCTGACCTAACCTACTTACTACTTCAGCAAAATGGGCTACCCGCAGCTGCTGCATACTCCCACAAGCTTCCACCTCTGCACCATCAGAAACCTGGGCTCCATCTTTACAGCAAGCTCTGTTGTGACTCTGGGAATGAAAACCAGTAAGTCGACTACAAACTTCCCAGGTCAATACACTATAGGTTTACAATTATTAATTTTGTTATGGTTTCATGAATCTCATTACAGCATGTAATCTCAACCGAGGTATCAGAAGCACACCTCCTACAGATGTATAGACATTGGGGGGTGCAACTAGAACACTCCCCCCCTCACACACACATACACACACACAAGCTACCATGTCAGCTTACAATAATGTACACACTTGCACACTGGTAAAGCCATGGGAAACTGGCCATGCACACTGGTAGAGTCATGGGAAACTGGCCATGCACACTGGGTATAACAAAGTAAATTTAATGAAGGACTATGCACTGACCTCATAAGGTCAGAGCTGAGTGAACCAAGACGTCAAGGAAATTGGGAGAAATGTATGTGCATATGTAGGCGTTGTCTAGCTCAGATTGATAAAGATCATTAGTCTCTGACTCCTCCCTCACATATGGCCACTTTCTTCCTTACAAATGGCAATCTTCATGGGGTGCTAGAAGGCTCAAAGAAAACTAATTAGAACTTTCAAAGAAAACACACTTGGGTGGTGGATCTTTAGTGAGAGATGCTAAAGGTGTGATTTATTAATGGCTCTATCATGCATTGTTAACGACATGTGTGGGCAGTGTGATGTATTGTCCACCGCCACACCCACCTCCCCTCTCTCAGGACACTATATCCTACAGAATCTCTGAGTTGCTTCAAAGTTAGCTCCGCTACTACTAATGAAACTCTACTCAAAATATCATTCCATTCCATTCTATTCCATTCTATCACTAAGGACACGCACACACACATATAGACAGCTAGAACAGGTCATATGTACTTATAATTATATATGACTAATCCATAGTGAAATATAATATTATTCCTATCTAGTCAAAAGTTTTTTGTTCACAAATGAGCTGCTACTGAATTTTGTTTTGCCTCATTCTTGTGTTAAGACTGCAAGGCTGGTTATCAACATCTCTGAAAATCGATGCAAGCTCATGCAAAAGTGTCGCAAAGTTACCCAAACTTTTAACTCGAGTATATTAAAATTGCTCTTCACATTAAGCACCACTTTTATACACACTCAGCCATTGCAACTAAGCACCTGCACTAACTGTCTGGGTGGGCTCTAACTAGCCAGAACTCTTTGCTTTCCACTCTAAAAAAATTAAGCCAGAATCAACAATGCTGTGCATTAACCCATAAACACAGAGACTTAGCCAGGATACACGCATCAATTTTGTAACTCTTGAGCAGCCGTCCGAAGGCTATGTCATCTTTGATCACCCCGAGAATAAAAGAGTTGGGGATATGGGAAAAGGGATACGGGAAAATGGCAGGAGTGTCAACCCTCATCCTAACTGTAAAGAAGCACCAACTAGAGCTGGGAGAAACACGTGACTCCCAAGGGCTGCATGCCAAAGTGCCTGTGTATCAGCTGCGTGCATACTAGATCTGTGCTTCCGGATGCAACAAGTAGCAGTGGGGGGAGGGGGGGAGCAGGTACTTATGGTCAAAAAGCATGTATTCGAAAACTCAATAATATCCAACTTCTACATGGGACTCAAACGACATCTATATATCTACATATGTTGAAGGGAAAACACAATACTATATGGTAAACTGCACGTATGCACACCAAGCAGGTTTTCTTTGTGTCCTTGCCAAAGTCTATGAACTTTTTTCTTTTTTTTCCCATTCACATAGAACACTGACTCAATTTTTTTTTTTATGTCTACCAAGTTCTTGCTGCACAATTGACATTCTTGGTTGCAGTCGGACAAACAGTAATTGGCTGGCACTTCATGGCAGCAGTTCAGGAGTACAACAAGTGTAAGACACACATGGCTTGGGCCTCACCAATTTTATTCTAGAGCATATTGACAAGAATACAGCATACTGGCATGGAGTAAGATAGTTTGGTAGTCAACATAGGCAAGCTGGATGCCATAACTTTTCTTGCTTTAGTGTAAACTTCTTAGCTACACATCATTTAAGGATTACAACTTTACCGAAAACTTTACCGACAAGTGTATAATACTAGTTTAAAAAAAGGAATTGTTTATTGCCACGAAGTAGCAGGCTGTAGTTAGCTAGCACACACCCAAATACCTGATGAATGGTTATAGAGAACTGTGTAGCTTCTTGCCCGGATTGGGATGTACCCTGCTAAGGACGGTAGCAACCTGCAGGTTAGGAGTAGCAATAGCAATAGCAAGTAGCTCAGCCTTCTCTCCATGCTCTGTTCAAAATGATCTGCCCGAACACAAATCCGCGATTAGAGTATATACGCACTAACGAGGAGGGAGGGGCTTACAAGAAATGTCAGTTCAACAATGACCTACATTCCTACCAATCTGTGCCATTGCAGCGCCACCACAGATGCATGTAGTCTAGCATACCTGACCAACTTTCAGTGAAGTGTCAGTGCAACTGCTACTTGCTATATCTCAAGCAGATAGGATAACGTACCCAAATTTAGTGACGTTTCAAGTGCGGATGACCACTTTACCTCATGAATTAGGGCTCTGCTCACTAGTGATATGCGGGGCCAGTACTGACCACAAGTTGGTGGGGACTATTTAGTTTTCCCTTGAAGATGTCGCTCGCTAGGCCAGACTCTATGCTGGTAAATCTTGAAAGTAAAGAATACAGTGGGATGCCATTGCATCACTGAAAAATCGCGCCAACTTGCTACATGATGCAAGATCCTTTTCCATGTGTCTTAGAGGTGTCATAACTATAAAGGACTGCATTTCCCCAGCACTCCTTTCATGATGAAAGTTTACATGTTGGCTCCGATCAATGGTGGCCATGCATGACACATCAGTTAGGGATTAAAAAACACAACAGGAATTTTTTTAATGGCCTGCTGAAGCATGCTTTGCCAATTCACCTGTTCTCCATCATGATGCGCCACATACATACACACCATCTGCACATGCTCCACTCACACACATTCACCGAGTTCGTTCAAATGTGCTCAGTTGATGTGAGAAAATAGGACCTCATCCACCACCCCTAGTGCCTCATTCCACTAGGACTTAACACAGGGCTGTGTAGCTCAATGCTAACAGACCCTCAGAACTATATTTACATCGATATCTCAATCATCATGATCATATAATACACTGTTCGATGTTCTGTAAAGCAATAATAAAAATAAATTTAAAAAAACAACCAGTGAAACGTTGCAATCTGATTCGGCATCTGCTTTGTTATAGCAATTGAGTAAATACTGGGACTTGGTTGTGGATAGCTTTAAACATGATATAGCTAGCTAATCACATGTGGCATGTATAGCTTTTCCATTTGATGCTGACAGTCCTGTCTCAGGTGCTGTTTGGGTGTTGGAGAAGAGAGATGTGGCAGGCCCTCATCAAATGGGACACAGGTGATGGCAACTTTGACAACAACCAGTATATACCCAATTTGTTTACTTGAAACACAAAACTATGCTTAATTTAGACTTGTATACCATCAGTACTCTTTCTCCCTAATCATGGTCACCACTCGTGTTTCTATACATATGTACTGTAAGTAATAATGTGATAATAATAATAATAATAATTGATGGCTTTAAGCTGGGTCTGGTCTGAGGAGTAGGTCCTTTTCTTCTTTGTTTGCAAGATTTTTCTCTGGTTGCTAGGCTCTTCTCTGGCCGATAGCCTTCTTTAATAGCTAGTAGCTAGGCACATCGCTAATAGCTGGGCTCTTCTCTACCAGCAAGGCTTTTCTCTGATATTCCGCTCTGCCTAAACTATTTTCTGTAAGCTAGGCTTTCCACTCCCAGTTATGCTCTTCTCTGCTCTTCTCTGCCAGCGAAGTTTTTCTCTGTCTATTTAGTAGTCACTTAGTTACGACCGTGGGTGAATTGCAGGCCGCTTGCCTAGGATCATCAACGGTGTATGGCTAGCCTATATCACGGCTGCAGAAAATCACGTCTCGGTTGAGGAGTTGAAGTGTAGTCTCACGAGACTCATCTGATGCATAACTAACTGGTAAAGGGTCTTGCTCAAGTATATGAGTGGAAGGAAGTTCAGACGATGAGGTTGAAGTTCCGGACCAGAATATAAACAAAGGACAATAATTTCACGATTCTTACTCACCAAGTGATGATGATAGCCTGCCTTTGGGATCAGGCTGTCTATATAATGAATGAACGACTTTCAGTGGCCCATTTCAAGCTCATTGTCTTGACATAACTGGGGGGAAAACCAAGATATAAAGTACAGATTTTTCTTCATAGCTGCACCAGCTCATAGTGTGCAACTGCCAGCATGATATCACACTTAATATATCCAAAGTTGTTGCCCCCACCTAATAATACTTGCACTACTACTGTGTATATTAGGATCATTTTAAGGATGACTGAGCTGAAAGTTTCCAATGTGTTGAAAGGAAATAGGTGGGAGGCAACTTTGAACTTTGGAGATCCATGGATGCTGTGGGATTTGTCAACGACACCACGTGCCTACCTTGGTCTCGGCCGATAATATATCATTGACAATACTCTGCCCAATATAGAGAACCTGTTCCTGGAGTCATCAGTTCTTTGTTATTGTTTTGAGGTGAGGTTTTATCTGTGTGTTTTTTTCCTTCATTTTTATCTGGTATAGATGTGGAGAAGTTGCTGTATAGAGAATGTTTTCGTAAATGTGATGGACTTGAGGAAGGAGGCTGTAATTGTCATCAGAACTATGCAAGCAAGGCTAGCCAATATCTCCGCCATCAACAGGTGTATATGTATTGTGTTGGTTCTCGATCTCTTGAGAATACCCAACACCTCATTATGGAATGATTCGTGCTGAGGATATCCCTTACTTTCTTGAGTCTCTTTCAAGTGAGATCGTCTTACTTCAGTGGGAACAATCAGTTCTTCAAGTTACGATTCTCTTTATCACAGTGTGGCTTATTAGCTAGTGACTTTCCAAAACTGGCATGCTTCAGTTTTTGGTGTTGCTATAGCTTTTTTGTTGAGATTTTGAGAGAAATCCCGGTGTTCAGTCACAACTTTATCTCGTTTTTGTAAGTTTATCTGTGGGCCCTCCTAAACGCACCCACCCATAAGATATGCAATCTGCAATAACTTCCGCTTGTGTTAGCTCCCCAATTAGGTCTCGGTCCTATTGGAACTTCCCTTGCCTTGTGTGGGTAACTTGAAACCAGGGCCACCTGACTCAACTGTGGTACTCGGCTACAACTTGGAACTCTTCTTATACATGGTGTCCATATTTGGAAAGACTCATTACAACAATACTGCAATTGAATTTGGGTGAGTAATTAAATAGGCCTGTGAAGTGCTAATAGGCAAATTAGGCTCCTCACTAGGAAGTTGGTCCCAGTGCCTGGGAACAGGTGTGTGTGTAGATAGGGGAGCTCCAAACAGAAGTCATTGGTTTGACAGCGATGATTGTGAATATAGAAGGTGTTAATAGATTAGGCTCAACCCGATCCTCAGCGGTGCAGAACTCAGAAGAGAGAAACTGTATATGATGAGATTGCCAAGTCTGGAGAAGCCATCCAGTAGACGGATATGAGTTGAAAACATGACGTATCCCACAGAAAGGCAGCCAAAAGAATTCGATTACTGATCATTAACCAGGGTGACATCATGGATATTAAAATTTTAAAAAACGGAAATGCTGTTTCCAAACGTGAAGTTGTGACAACATGAAACTGCCAGTTTTCATTGGCTGTGGTGAGCGAGGCATTTTCCTGCCTGCAGATGGAGATGTTTACTAGCATGCAAAGCTGATGCAGATGCTACATTCACAAGAAAGAAAACTAGCATTACAGATGGACTAGCATGCAAAGCTGATGCGGATGCTACATTCACAAGAAAGAAAACTAGCATTAAAATGGAGCATGCAAAGCTGATGCATATTATGCTACATTCACAAGAAAGAAAACTAGCATTACAGATGGAGATGTTTACTGTCATGGCTAAGGATGCAAATATCCAAGCACTATACCAATAACGTTGAGCAAAGCAGTCACTCTGCAACCACCATAAGCATGAGTGTTAGGTGCCAGCATTGTGGAGCTAAAAAGTAGCCAGCTGAAACATCTTGAATCCTCTCACGCTGTGGCACGATTCTTCCAACCTCGACATAGCCCCAAGAGCTACTGACATTGCTGTTTTAAAGATGAACTACAGAAGCCAAGCCTTTCCTGTCAACACTAGGCAGCATGAGTCCAGCTTCCAGATGACATTCTTTAGCACAACAAGCACCTTTTAAGAGCCAGGATACATCTATACAAACAAACAATCAAGGATCAAGGCCAGGCAATTCTTTTCCATAATTTTACAGTGACCAGATTGAATATCAATATATATTACAATGACCTTCTCAATGACCTTCTCAATACAGTATTAAACTTGAAATTTACTGCCTTGATGCTTCGACTAGAACCTCTAGCCTTCATCAGAAACATTATTCCTGATGAAGACTAGAGCATCTGGTCAAAATGCCAAGACACATGAACCACTCACAAATGCACAAACCACATACACAAATCATTCACGAATGCTCATCCACAAAATGAATCCCCATCGAAAATGAAGAGCCAGAGCTACTTTCTCTTCTTATTCTACTTTTTTGAGTTTTTCCTCAATTTTGTCTCCGTTTTTCCCCTTTTTCTGCCAGTCCAAACCCACCACGTACTATTGCGCATCATCCACACACCCTATGTATATACACCACCCACTCACATTACATCATTCACCCATCAGTCACAGCAACCAATCGCTGAAGTGCAAACATATGCTCACCCAGAACCCTCTAGACAGTTCACGAACGGAACTCTCTAGACCCTTCACTGAACGGATCCCTCTAGATCCTTTACTGAACGGAGCCCTCTAGATCCTTCGGAACCCTCTAGACAGTTCATGAACGGAACCCTCTAGACCCTTCACTGAATGGAACCACTCCATCACACAAGCAGCACCTCATTCTTAGCATTGACTAAGTTACACCCAAGTATCAAAACCTTTACCAATAAGAGTTCATTGATCTCACTGTCAAGCCTATCAAAAAACTATTAGATGAGAATTATGATGCGTTAATAAGTTTTCTGTCATGTCCTGTCATTAATCAGTGCTGAATAGGGGCTCTCCCTGAGGGGTCGAAGAACATCGAGAGAGTTGATTCTCATGTTCCGCTGGACCATTACTGAGTTTGGCCCCTCGTCCATGAGTGGTCCCACCCTTGCTACTCCACCTTAACTTCACCATTACTTACATCTATTGTACTCATAACCATTGAGAGCTATCTTGATTGATACAGGAGAACTGGAGTCATCCCTATGTACTCATAACCATTGAGAGCCATCTTGATTGATACAGGAGAACTGGAGTCATCCCTATGTACTCATAACCATTGAGAGCCACCTTGATTGATACAGGAGAACTGGAGTCATCCCTATGTACTCATAACCATTGAGAGCCATCTTGATTGATGCAGGAGAACTGGAGTCATCCCTATGTGCTCATAACCATTGAGAGCCATCTTGATTGATGCAGGAGAACTGGAGTCATCCCTATGTGCTCATAACCATTGAGAGCCATCTTGATTGATGCAGGAGAACTGGAGTCATCCCTATGTGCTCATAACCATTGAGAGCCATCTTGATTGATGCAGGAGAACTGGAGTCATCCCTATGTGCTCATAACCATTGAGAGCCATCTTGATTGATGCAGGAGAACTGGAGTCATCCCTATGTCCATTGAGAGCCATCTTGATTGATGCAGGAGAACTGGAGTCATCCCTATGTGCTCATAACCATTGAGAGCCATCTTGATTGATGCAGGAGAACTGGAGTCATCCCTATGTGCTCATAACCATTGAGAGCCATCTTGATTGATGCAGGAGAACTGGAGTCATCCCTATGTGCTCATAACCATTGAGAGTCATCTTGATTGATGCAGGAGGAGAACTGGAGTCATCCCTATGTGCTCATAACCATTGAGAGCCATCTTTATTGATGCAGGAGGAGAACTGGAGTCATCCCTATGTGCTCATAACCATTGAGAGCCATCTTGATTGATGCAGGAGAACTGGAGTCATCCCTATGTGCTCATAACCATTGAGAGCCATCTTGATTGATGCAGGAGAACTGGAGTCATCCCTATGTGCTCATAACCATTGAGAGCCATCTTGATTGTTGCAGGAGAACTGGAGTCATCCCTATGTGCTCATAACCATTGAGAGTCATCTTGATTGATGCAGGAGAACTGGAGTCATCCCTATGTGCTCATAACCATTGAGAGCCATCTTGATTGATGCAGGAGAACTGGAGTCATCCCTATGTGCTCATAACCATTGAGAGCCATCTTGATTGATGCAGGAGAACTGGAGTCATCCCTATGTGCTCATAACCATTGAGAGCCATCTTGATTGATGCAGGAGAACTGGAGTCATCCCTATGTGCTCATAACCATTGAGAGCCATCTTGATTGATGCAGGAGAACTGGAGTCATCCCTATGTGCTCATAAGCCATCTTGATTGATGCAGGAGAACTGGAGTCATCCCTATGTGCTCATAACCATTGAGAGCCATCTTGATTGATGCAGGAGAACTGGAGTCATCCCTATGTGCTCATAACCATTGAGAGCCATCTTGATTGATGCAGGAGAACTGGAGTCATCCCTATGTGCTCATAACCATTGAGAGCCATCTTGATTGATGCAGGAGAACTGGAGTCATCCCTATGTGCTCATAACCATTGAGAGCCATCTTGATTGATGCAGGAGAACTGGAGTCATCCCTATGTGCTCATAACCATTGAGAGTCATCTTGATTGATGCAGGAGGAGAACTGGAGTCATCCCTATGTGCTCATAACCATTGAGAGCCATGTTGATTGATGCAGGAGAACTAGAGTCATCCCTATGTGCTCATAACCATTGAGAGCCATCTTGATTGATGCAGGAGAACTGGAGTCATCCCTATGTGCTCATAACCATTGAGAGCCATCTTGATTGATGCAGGAGGAGAACTGGAGTCATCCCTATGTGCTCATAACCATTGAGAGCCATCTTGATTGATGCAGGAGAACTGGAGTCATCCCTATGTGCTCATAACCATTGAGAGCCATCTTGATTGATGCAGGAGAACTGGAGTCATTCCTATGTGCTCATAACCATTGAGAGCCATCTTGATTGATGCAGGAGAACTGGAGTCATCCCTATGTACTCATAACCATTGAGAGCCATCTTGATTGTTGCAGGAGAACTGGAGTCATCCCTATGTGCTCATAACCATTGAGAGTCATCTTGATTGATGCAGGAGAACTGGAGTCATCCCTATGTGCTCATAACCATTGAGAGCCATCTTGATTGATGCAGGAGAACTGGAGTCATCCCTATGTGCTCATAACCATTGAGAGCCATCTTGATTGATGTAGGAGGAGAACTGGAGTCATCCCTATGTGCTCATAACCATTGAGAGCCATCTTGATTGATGCAGGAGAACTGGAGTCATCCCTATGTGCTCATAACCATTGAGAGCCATCTTGATTGATGCAGGAGAACTGGAGTCATCCCTATGTGCTCATAACCATTGAGAGCCATCTTGATTGATGCAGGAGAACTGGAGTCATCCCTATGTGCTCATAAGCCATCTTGATTGATGCAGGAGAACTGGAGTCATCCCTATGTGCTCATAACCATTGAGAGCCATCTTGATTGATGCAGGAGAACTGGAGTCATCCCTATGTGCTCATAACCATTGAGAGCCATCTTGATTGATGCAGGAGAACTGGAGTCATCCCTATGTGATCATAACCATTGAGAGCCATCTTGATTGATGCAGGAGAACTGGAGTCATCCCTATGTGCTCAACCATTGAGAGCCATCTTGATTGATGCAGGAGAACTGGAGTCATCCCTATGTACTCATAACCATTGAGAGCCATCTTGATTGATTCAGGAGAATTAGAGTCATCCCTATGTGCTCATAACCATTGAGAGCCATCTTGATTGATGCAGGAGAACTGGAGTCATCCCTATGTGCTCATAACCATTGAGAGCCATCTTGATTGATGCAGGAGAACTGGAGTCATCCCTATGTGCTCATAACCATTGAGAGCCATATTTATTGATGCAGGAGGAGAACTGGAGTCATCCCTATGTACTCATAACCATTGAGAGCCATCTTGATTGATGCTGGAGAACTGGAGTCATCCCTATGTGCTCATAACCATTGAGAGCCATCTTGATTGATGCAGGAGAACTGGAGTCATCCCTATGTGCTCATAACCATTGAGAGCCATCTTGATTGATGCAGGAGGAGACCTGGAGTCATCCCTATGTACTCATAACCATTGAGAGCCATCTTGATTGATGCTGGAGAACTGGAGTCATCCCTATGTGCTCATAACCATTGAGAGCCATCTTGATTGATACAGGAGAACTGGAGTCATCCCTATGTACTCATAAGCCATCTTGATTGATGCAGGAGAACTGGAGTCATCCCTATGTGCTCATAACCATTGAGAGCCATCTTGATTGATGCAGGAGAACTGGAGTCATCCCTATGTGCTCATAACCATTGAGAGCCATCTTGATTGATGCAGGAGAACTGGAGTCATCCCTATGTGCTCATAACCATTGAGAGCCATCTTGATTGATGCAGGAGAACTGGAGTCATCCCTATGTGCTCATAACCATTGAGAGCCATCTTGATTGATGCAGGAGAACTGGAGTCATCCCTATGTGCTCATAACCATTGAGAGCCATCTTGATTGATGCAGGAGAACTGGAGTCATCCCTATGTGCTCATAACCATTGAGAGCCATCTTGATTGATGCAGGAGAACTGGAGTCATCCCTATGTGCTCATAACCATTGAGAGCCATCTTGATTGATGCAGGAGAACTGGAGTCATCCCTATGTGCTCATAACCATTGAGAGCCATCTTGATTGATGCAGGAGAACTGGAGTCATCCCTATGTGCTCATAACCATTGAGAGCCATCTTGATTGATGCAGGAGAACTGGAGTCATCCCTATGTGCTCATAACCATTGAGAGCCATCTTGATTGATGCAGGAGAACTGGAGTCATCCCTATGTGCTCATAACCATTGAGAGTCATCTTGATTGATGCAGGAGGAGAACTGGAGTCATCCCTATGTGCTCATAACCATTGAGAGCCATGTTGATTGATGCAGGAGAACTAGAGTCATCCCTATGTGCTCATAACCATTGAGAGCCATCTTGATTGATGCAGGAGAACTGGAGTCATCCCTATGTGCTCATAACCATTGAGAGCCATCTTGATTGATGCAGGAGGAGAACTGGAGTCATCCCTATGTGCTCATAACCATTGAGAGCCATCTTGATTGATGCAGGAGAACTGGAGTCATCCCTATGTGCTCATAACCATTGAGAGCCATCTTGATTGATGCAGGAGAACTGGAGTCATCCCTATGTGCTCATAACCATTGAGAGCCATCTTGATTGATGCAGGAGAACTGGAGTCATCCCTATGTACTCATAACCATTGAGAGCCATCTTGATTGTTGCAGGAGAACTGGAGTCATCCCTATGTGCTCATAACCATTGAGAGTCATCTTGATTGATGCAGGAGAACTGGAGTCATCCCTATGTGCTCATAACCATTGAGAGCCATCTTGATTGATGCAGGAGAACTGGAGTCATCCCTATGTGCTCATAACCATTGAGAGCCATCTTGATTGATGTAGGAGGAGAACTGGAGTCATCCCTATGTGCTCATAACCATTGAGAGCCATCTTGATTGATGCAGGAGAACTGGAGTCATCCCTATGTGCTCATAACCATTGAGAGCCATCTTGATTGATGCAGGAGAACTGGAGTCATCCCTATGTGCTCATAACCATTGAGAGCCATCTTGATTGATGCAGGAGAACTGGAGTCATCCCTATGTGCTCATAACCATTGAGAGCCATCTTGATTGATGCAGGAGAACTGGAGTCATCCCTATGTGCTCATAAGCCATCTTGATTGATGCAGGAGAACTGGAGTCATCCCTATGTGCTCATAACCATTGAGAGCCATCTTGATTGATGCAGGAGAACTGGAGTCATCCCTATGTGCTCATAACCATTGAGAGCCATCTTGATTGATGCAGGAGAACTGGAGTCATCCCTATGTGCTCATAACCATTGAGAGCCATCTTGATTGATGCAGGAGAACTGGAGTCATCCCTATGTGATCATAACCATTGAGAGCCATCTTGATTGATGCAGGAGAACTGGAGTCATCCCTATGTGCTCAACCATTGAGAGCCATCTTGATTGATGCAGGAGAACTGGAGTCATCCCTATGTGCTCATAACCATTGAGAGCCATCTTGATTGATGCAGGAGAACCGGAGTCATCCCTATGTGCTCATAACCATTGAGAGCCATCTTGATTGATGCAGGAGAACTGGAGTCATCCCTATGTGCTCATAACCATTGAGAGCCATCTTGATTGATGCAGGAGAACTGGAGTCATCCCTATGTGCTCATAACCATTGAGAGCCATCTTGATTGATGCAGGAGAACTGGAGTTCATCCCTATGTGCTCATAACCATTGAGAGCCATCTTGATTGATGCAGGAGAACTGGAGTCATCCCTATGTGCTCATAACCATTGAGAGCCATCTTGATTGATGCAGGAGAACTGGAGTCATCCCTATGTGCTCATAACCATTGAGAGCCATCTTGATTGATGCAGGAGAACTGGAGTCATCCCTATGTGCTCATAACCATTGAGAGCCATCTTGATTGATGCAGGAGAACTGGAGTCATCCCTATGTGCTCATAACCATTGAGAGCCATCTTGATTGATGCAGGAGAACTGGAGTCATCCCTATGTGCTCATAACCATTGAGAGCCATCTTGATTGATGCAGGAGAACTGGAGTCATCCCTATGTGCTCATAACCATTGAGAGCCATCTTGATTGATGCAGGAGAACTGGAGTCATCCCTATGTGCTCATAACCATTGAGAGTCATCTTGATTGATGCAGGAGGAGAACTGGAGTCATCCCTATGTGCTCATAACCATTGAGAGCCATGTTGATTGATGCAGGAGAACTAGAGTCATCCCTATGTGCTCATAACCATTGAGAGCCATCTTGATTGATGCAGGAGAACTGGAGTCATCCCTATGTGCTCATAACCATTGAGAGCCATCTTGATTGATGCAGGAGGAGAACTGGAGTCATCCCTATGTGCTCATAACCATTGAGAGCCATCTTGATTGATGCAGGAGAACTGGAGTCATCCCTATGTGCTCATAACCATTGAGAGCCATCTTGATTGATGCAGGAGAACTGGAGTCATCCCTATGTGCTCATAACCATTGAGAGCCATCTTGATTGATGCAGGAGAACTGGAGTCATCCCTATGTACTCATAACCATTGAGAGCCATCTTGATTGTTGCAGGAGAACTGGAGTCATCCCTATGTGCTCATAACCATTGAGAGTCATCTTGATTGATGCAGGAGAACTGGAGTCATCCCTATGTGCTCATAACCATTGAGAGCCATCTTGATTGATGCAGGAGAACTGGAGTCATCCCTATGTGCTCATAACCATTGAGAGCCATCTTGATTGATGTAGGAGGAGAACTGGAGTCATCCCTATGTGCTCATAACCATTGAGAGCCATCTTGATTGATGCAGGAGAACTGGAGTCATCCCTATGTGCTCATAACCATTGAGAGCCATCTTGATTGATGCAGGAGAACTGGAGTCATCCCTATGTGCTCATAACCATTGAGAGCCATCTTGATTGATGCAGGAGAACTGGAGTCATCCCTATGTGCTCATAACCATTGAGAGCCATCTTGATTGATGCAGGAGAACTGGAGTCATCCCTATGTGCTCATAAGCCATCTTGATTGATGCAGGAGAACTGGAGTCATCCCTATGTGCTCATAACCATTGAGAGCCATCTTGATTGATGCAGGAGAACTGGAGTCATCCCTATGTGCTCATAACCATTGAGAGCCATCTTGATTGATGCAGGAGAACTGGAGTCATCCCTATGTGCTCATAACCATTGAGAGCCATCTTGATTGATGCAGGAGAACTGGAGTCATCCCTATGTGATCATAACCATTGAGAGCCATCTTGATTGATGCAGGAGAACTGGAGTCATCCCTATGTGCTCAACCATTGAGAGCCATCTTGATTGATGCAGGAGAACTGGAGTCATCCCTATGTACTCATAACCATTGAGAGCCATCTTGATTGATTCAGGAGAATTAGAGTCATCCCTATGTGCTCATAACCATTGAGAGCCATCTTGATTGATGCAGGAGAACTGGAGTCATCCCTATGTGCTCATAACCATTGAGAGCCATCTTGATTGATGCAGGAGAACTGGAGTCATCCCTATGTGCTCATAACCATTGAGAGCCATATTTATTGATGCAGGAGGAGAACTGGAGTCATCCCTATGTACTCATAACCATTGAGAGCCATCTTGATTGATGCTGGAGAACTGGAGTCATCCCTATGTGCTCATAACCATTGAGAGCCATCTTGATTGATGCAGGAGAACTGGAGTCATCCCTATGTGCTCATAACCATTGAGAGCCATCTTGATTGATGCAGGAGGAGACCTGGAGTCATCCCTATGTACTCATAACCATTGAGAGCCATCTTGATTGATGCTGGAGAACTGGAGTCATCCCTATGTGCTCATAACCATTGAGAGCCATCTTGATTGATACAGGAGAACTGGAGTCATCCCTATGTACTCATAAGCCATCTTGATTGATGCAGGAGAACTGGAGTCATCCCTATGTGCTCATAACCATTGAGAGCCATCTTGATTGATGCAGGAGAACTGGAGTCATCCCTATGTGCTCATAACCATTGAGAGCCATCTTGATTGATGCAGGAGAACTGGAGTCATCCCTATGTGCTCATAACCATTGAGAGCCATCTTGATTGATGCAGGAGAACTGGAGTCATCCCTATGTGCTCATAACCATTGAGAGCCATCTTGATTGATGCAGGAGAACTGGAGTCATCCCTATGTGCTCATAACCATTGAGAGCCATCTTGATTGATGCAGGAGAACTGGAGTCATCCCTATGTGCTCATAACCATTGAGAGCCATCTTGATTGATGCAGGAGAACTGGAGTCATCCCTATGTGCTCATAACCATTGAGAGCCATCTTGATTGATGCAGGAGAACTGGAGTCATCCCTATGTACTCATAACCATTGAGAGCCATCTTGATTGATTCAGGAGAACTAGAGTCATCCCTATGTGCTCATAACCATTGAGAGCCATCTTGATTGATGCAGGAGAACTGGAGTCATCCCTATGTGCTCATAACCATTGAGAGCCATCTTGATTGATGCAGGAGAACTGGAGTCATCCCTATGTGCTCATAACCATTGAGAGCTATCTTTATTGATGCAGGAGGAGAACTGGAGTCATCCCTATGTACTCATAACCATTGAGAGCCATCTTGATTGATGCTGGAGAACTGGAGTCATCCCTATGTGCTCATAACCATTGAGAGCCATCTTGATTGATGCAGGAGAACTGGAGTCATCCCTATGTGCTCATAACCATTGAGAGCCATCTTGATTGATGCAGGAGAACTGGAGTCATCCCTATGTGCTCATAACCATTGAGAGCCATCTTGATTGATGCAGGAGAACTGGAGTCATCCCTATGTGCTCATAACCATTGAGAGCCATCTTGATTGATGCAGGAGAACTGGAGTCATCCCTATGTGCTCATAACCATTGAGAGCCATCTTGATTGATGCAGGAGAACTGGAGTCATCCCTATGTGCTCATAACCATTGAGAGCCATCTTGATTGATGCAGGAGAACTGGAGTAATCCCTATGTGCTCATAACAATTGAGAGCCATCTTGATTGATGCAGGAGAACTGGAGTCATCCCTATGTGCTCATAACCATTGAGAGCCAACTTGATTGATGCAGGAGAACTGGAGTCATCACTATGTACTCATAACCATTGAGAGCCATCTTGATTGATGCAGGAGAACCGGAGTCATCCCTATGTACTCATAACCATTGAGAGCCATCTTGATTGATGCAGGAGAACTGGAGTCATCCCTATGTGCTCATAACCATTGAGAGCCATCTTGATTGATGCAGGAGAACTGGAGTCATCCCTATGTACTCATAACCATTGAGAGCCATCTTGATTGATGCAGGAGAACTGGAGTCATCCCTATGTGCTCATAACCATTGAGAGCCAACTTGATTGATGCAGGAGAACTGGAGTCATCACTATGTACTCATAACCATTGAGAGCCATCTTGATTGATGCAGGAGAACCGGAGTCATCCCTATGTACTCATAACCATTGAGAGCCATCTTGATTGATGCAGGAGAACTGGAGTCATCCCTATGTGCTCATAACCATTGAGAGCCATCTTGATTGATGCAGGAGAACTGGAGTCATCCCTATGTGCTCATAACCATTGAGAGCCATCTTGATTGATGCGGGAGAACTGGAGTCATCCCTATGTGCTCATAACCATTGAGAGCCATCTTGATTGATGCAATTGAACTGGAGTCATCCCTATGTGTTCATAACCATTGAGAGCCATCTTGATTGATGCAGGAGAACTGGAGTCATCCCTATGTGCTCATAACCATTGAGAGCCATCTTCAATGATGCAGGAGAACTGGAGTCATCCCTATGTGCTCATAACCATTGAGAGCCATCTTGATTGATGCAGGAGAACTGGAGTCATCCCTATGTGTTCATAACCATTGAGAGCCATCTTGATTGATGCAGGAGAACTGGAGTCATCCCTATGTGCTCATAACCATTGAGAGCCATCTTGATTGATGCAGGAGAACTGGAGTCATCCCTATGTGCTCATAACCATTGAGAGCCATCTTGATTGATGCAGGAGAACTGGAGTCATCCCTATGTGCTCATAACCATTGAGAGTCATCTTGATTGATGCAGGAGGAGAACTGGAGTCATCCCTATGTGCTCATAACCATTGAGAGCCATCTTTATTGATGCAGGAGGAGAACTGGAGTCATCCCTATGTGCTCATAACCATTGAGAGCCATCTTGATTGATGCAGGAGAACTGGAGTCATCCCTATGTGCTCATAACCATTGAGAGCCATCTTGATTGATGCAGGAGAACTGGAGTCATCCCTATGTGCTCATAACCATTGAGAGCCATCTTGATTGATGCAGGAGAACTGGAGTCATCCCTATGTGCTCATAACCATTGAGAGCCATCTTGATTGATGCAGGAGAACTGGAGTCATCCCTATGTGCTCATAACCATTGAGAGCCATCTTGATTGATACAGGAGAACTGGAGTCATCCCTATGTACTCATAAGCCATCTTGATTGATGCAGGAGAACTGGAGTCATCCCTATGTGCTCATAACCATTGAGAGCCATCTTGATTGATGCAGGAGAACTGGAGTCATCCCTATGTGCTCATAACCATTGAGAGCCATCTTGATTGATGCAGGAGAACTGGAGTCATCCCTATGTGCTCATAACCATTGAGAGCCATCTTGATTGATGCAGGAGAACTGGAGTCATCCCTATGTGCTCATAACCATTGAGAGCCATCTTGATTGATGCAGGAGAACTGGAGTCATCCCTATGTGCTCATAACCATTGAGAGCCATCTTGATTGATGCAGGAGAACTGGAGTCATCCCTATGTGCTCATAACCATTGAGAGCCATCTTGATTGATGCAGGAGAACTGGAGTCATCCCTATGTGCTCATAACCATTGAGAGCCATCTTGATTGATGCAGGAGAACTGGAGTCATCCCTATGTGCTCATAACCATTGAGAGCCATCTTGATTGATTCAGGAGAACTGGAGTCATCCCTATGTGCTCATAACCATTGAGAGCCATCTTGATTGATGCAGGAGAACTGGAGTCATTCCTATGTGCTCATAACCATTGAGAGCCATCTTGATTGATGCAGGAGAACTGGAGTCATCCCTATGTGCTCATAACCATTGAGAGCTATCTTTATTGATGCAGGAGGAGAACTGGAGTCATCCCTATGTGCTCATAACCATTGAGAGCCATCTTGATTGATGCTGGAGAACTGGAGTCATCCCTATGTGCTCATAACCATTGAGAGCCATCTTGATTGATGCAGGAGAACTGGAGTCATCCCTATGTGCTCATAACCATTGAGAGCCATCTTGATTGATGCAGGAGAACTGGAGTCATCCCTATGTGCTCATAACCATTGAGAGCCATCTTGATTGATGCAGGAGAACTGGAGTCATCCCTATGTGCTCATAACCATTGAGAGCCATCTTGATTGATGCAGGAGAACTGGAGTCATCCCTATGTGCTCATAACCATTGAGAGCCATCTTGATTGATGCAGGAGAACTGGAGTCATCCCTATGTGCTCATAACCATTGAGAGCCATCTTGATTGATGCAGGAGAACTGGAGTAATCCCTATGTGCTCATAACAATTGAGAGCCATCTTGATTGATGCAGGAGAACTGGAGTCATCCCTATGTGCTCATAACCATTGAGAGCCAACTTGATTGATGCAGGAGAACCGGAGTCATCACTATGTACTCATAACCATTGAGAGCCATCTTGATTGATGCAGGAGAACCGGAGTCATCCCTATGTACTCATAACCATTGAGAGCCATCTTGATTGATGCAGGAGAACTGGAGTCATCCCTATGTGCTCATAACCATTGAGAGCCATCTTGATTGATGCAGGAGAACTGGAGTCATCCCTATGTACTCATAACCATTGAGAGCCATCTTGATTGATGCAGGAGAACTGGAGTCATCCCTATGTGCTCATAACCATTGAGAGCCAACTTGATTGATGCAGGAGAACTGGAGTCATCACTATGTACTCATAACCATTGAGAGCCATCTTGATTGATGCAGGAGAACCGGAGTCATCCCTATGTACTCATAACCATTGAGAGCCATCTTGATTGATGTAGGAGGAGAACTGGAGTCATCCCTATGTGCTCATAACCATTGAGAGCCATCTTGATTGATGCAGGAGAACTGGAGTCATCCCTATGTGCTCATAACCATTGAGAGCCATCTTGATTGATGCAGGAGAACTGGAGTCATCCCTATGTGCTCATAACCATTGAGAGCCATCTTGATTGATGCAGGAGAACTGGAGTCATCCCTATGTGCTCATAAGCCATCTTGATTGATGCAGGAGAACTGGAGTCATCCCTATGTGCTCATAACCATTGAGAGCCATCTTGATTGATGCAGGAGAACTGGAGTCATCCCTATGTGCTCATAACCATTGAGAGCCATCTTGATTGATGCAGGAGAACTGGAGTCATCCCTATGTGCTCATAACCATTGAGAGCCATCTTGATTGATGCAGGAGAACTGGAGTCATCCCTATGTGATCATAACCATTGAGAGCCATCTTGATTGATGCAGGAGAACTGGAGTCATCCCTATGTGCTCAACCATTGAGAGCCATCTTGATTGATGCAGGAGAACTGGAGTCATCCCTATGTACTCATAACCATTGAGAGCCATCTTGATTGATTCAGGAGAATTAGAGTCATCCCTATGTGCTCATAACCATTGAGAGCCATCTTGATTGATGCAGGAGAACTGGAGTCATCCCTATGTGCTCATAACCATTGAGAGCCATCTTGATTGATGCAGGAGAACTGGAGTCATCCCTATGTGCTCATAACCATTGAGAGCCATATTTATTGATGCAGGAGGAGAACTGGAGTCATCCCTATGTACTCATAACCATTGAGAGCCATCTTGATTGATGCTGGAGAACTGGAGTCATCCCTATGTGCTCATAACCATTGAGAGCCATCTTGATTGATGCAGGAGAACTGGAGTCATCCCTATGTGCTCATAACCATTGAGAGCCATCTTGATTGATGCAGGAGAACTGGAGTCATCCCTATGTGCTCATAAGCCATCTTGATTGATGCAGGAGAACTGGAGTCATCCCTATGTGCTCATAACCATTGAGAGCCATCTTGATTGATGCAGGAGAACTGGAGTCATCCCTATGTGCTCATAACCATTGAGAGCCATCTTGATTGATGCAGGAGAACTGGAGTCATCCCTATGTGCTCATAACCATTGAGAGCCATCTTGATTGATGCAGGAGAACTGGAGTCATCCCTATGTGCTCATAACCATTGAGAGCCATCTTGATTGATGCAGGAGAACTGGAGTCATCCCTATGTGCTCATAACCATTGAGAGCCATCTTGATTGATGCAGGAGAACTGGAGTCATCCCTATGTGCTCATAACCATTGAGAGCCATCTTGATTGATGCAGGAGAACTGGAGTCATCCCTATGTGCTCATAACCATTGAGAGCCATCTTGATTGATGCAGGAGAACTGGAGTCATCCCTATGTGCTCATAACCATTGAGAGCCATCTTGATTGATGCAGGAGAACTGGAGTCATCCCTATGTGCTCATAACCATTGAGAGCCATCTTGATTGATGCAGGAGAACTGGAGTCATCCCTATGTGCTCATAACCATTGAGAGCCATCTTGATTGATGCAGGAGGAGAACTGGAGTCATCCCTATGTGCTCATAACCATTGAGAGCCATCTTGATTGATGCAGGAGAACTGGAGTCATCCCTATGTGCTCATAACCATTGAGAGCCATCTTGATTGATGCAGGAGAACTGGAGTCTTCCCTATGTGCTCATAACCATTGAGAGCCATCTTGATTGATGCAGGAGAACTGGAGTCATCCCTATGTGCTCATAACCATTTGAGAGCCATCTTGATTGATGCAGGAGAACTGGAGTCATCCCTATGTGCTCATAACCATTGAGAGCCATCTTGATTGATGCAGGAGAACTGGAGTCTTCCCTATGTGCTCATAACCATTGAGAGCCATCTTGATTGATGCAGGAGAACTGGAGTCATCCCTATGTACTCATAACCATTGAGAGCCATCTTGATTGATGCAGGAGAACTGGAGTCATCCCTATGTGCTCATAACCATTGAGAGCCAACTTGATTGATGCAGGAGAACTGGAGTCATCACTATGTACTCATAACCATTGAGAGCCATCTTGATTGATGCAGGAGAACCGGAGTCATCCCTATGTACTCATAACCATTGAGAGCCATCTTGATTGATGCAGGAGAACTGGAGTCATCCCTATGTGCTCATAACCATTGAGAGCCATCTTGATTGATGCAGGAGAACTGGAGTCATCCCTATGTGCTCATAACCATTGAGAGCCATCTTGATTGATGCGGGAGAACTGGAGTCATCCCTATGTGCTCATAACCATTGAGAGCCATCTTGATTGATGCAATTGAACTGGAGTCATCCCTATGTGTTCATAACCATTGAGAGCCATCTTGATTGATGCAGGAGAACTGGAGTCATCCCTATGTGCTCATAACCATTGAGAGCCATCTTCAATGATGCAGGAGAACTGGAGTCATCCCTATGTGCTCATAACCATTGAGAGCCATCTTGATTGATGCAGGAGAACTGGAGTCATCCCTATGTGCTCATAACCATTGAGAGCCATCTTGATTGATGCAGGAGAACTGGAGTCATCCCTATGTGCTCATAACCATTGAGAGCCATCTTTATTGATGCAGGAGGAGAACTGGAGTCATCCCTATGTACTCATAACCATTGAGAGCCATCTTGATTGATGCTGGAGAACTGGAGTCATCCCTATGTGCTCATAACCATTGAGAGCCATCTTGATTGATGCAGGAGAACTGGAGTCATCCCTATGTGCTCATAACCATTGAGAGCCATCTTGATTGATGCAGGAGAACTGGAGTCATCCCTATGTGCTCATAACCATTGAGAGCCATCTTGATTGATGCAGGAGAACTGGAGTCATCCCTATGTGCTCATAACCATTGAGAGCCATCTTGATTGATGCAGGAGAACTGGAGTCATCCCTATGTGCTCATAACCATTGAGAGCCATCTTGATTGATGCAGGAGAACTGGAGTCATCCCTATGTGCTCATAACCATTGAGAGCCATCTTGATCGATGCAGGAGAACTGGAGTAATCCCTATGTGCTCATAACAATTGAGAGCCATCTTGATTGATGCAGGAGAACTGGAGTCATCCCTATGTGCTCATAACCATTGAGAGCCAACTTGATTGATGCAGGAGAACTGGAGTCATCACTATGTACTCATAACCATTGAGAGCCATCTTGATTGATGCAGGAGAACCGGAGTCATCCCTATGTACTCATAACCATTGAGAGCCATCTTGATTGATGCAGGAGAACTGGAGTCATCCCTATGTGCTCATAACCATTGAGAGCCATCTTGATTGATGCAGGAGAACTGGAGTCATCCCTATGTACTCATAACCATTGAGAGCCATCTTGATTGATGCAGGAGAACTGGAGTCATCCCTATGTGCTCATAACCATTGAGAGCCAACTTGATTGATGCAGGAGAACTGGAGTCATCACTATGTACTCATAACCATTGAGAGCCATCTTGATTGATGCAGGAGAACCGGAGTCATCCCTATGTACTCATAACCATTGAGAGCCATCTTGATTGATGCAGGAGAACTGGAGTCATCCCTATGTGCTCATAACCATTGAGAGCCATCTTGATTGATGCAGGAGAACTGGAGTCATCCCTATGTGCTCATAACCATTGAGAGCCATCTTGATTGATGCGGGAGAACTGGAGTCATCCCTATGTGCTCATAACCATTGAGAGCCATCTTGATTGATGCAATTGAACTGGAGTCATCCCTATGTGTTCATAACCATTGAGAGCCATCTTGATTGATGCAGGAGAACTGGAGTCATCCCTATGTGCTCATAACCATTGAGAGCCATCTTCAATGATGCAGGAGAACTGGAGTCATCCCTATGTGCTCATAACCATTGAGAGCCATCTTGATTGATGCAGGAGAACTGGAGTCATCCCTATGTGCTCATAACCATTGAGAGCCATCTTGATTGATGCAGGAGAACTGGAGTCATCCCTATGTGCTCATAACCATTGAGAGCCATCTTGATTGATGCAGGAGAACTGGAGTCATCCCTATGTGCTCATAACCATTGAGAGCCATCTTGATTGATGCAGGAGAACTGGAGTCATCCCTATGTGCTCATAACCATTGAGAGCCATCTTGATTGATGCAGGAGAACTGGAGTCATCCCTATGTGCTCGTAACCATTGAGAGCCATCTTGATTGATGCAGGAGAACTGGAGTCATCCCTATGTGCTCATAACCATTGAGAGTCATCTTGATTGATGCAGGAGGAGAACTGGAGTCATCCCTATGTGCTCATAACCATTGAGAGCCATCTTTATTGATGCAGGAGGAGAACTGGAGTCATCCCTATGTGCTCATAACCATTGAGAGCCATCTTGATTGATGCAGGAGAACTGGAGTCATCCCTATGTGCTCATAACCATTGAGAGCCATCTTGATTGATGCAGGAGAACTGGAGTCATCCCTATGTGCTCATAACCATTGAGAGCCATCTTGATTGTTGCAGGAGAACTGGAGTCATCCCTATGTGCTCATAACCATTGAGAGTCATCTTGATTGATGCAGGAGAACTGGAGTCATCCCTATGTGCTCATAACCATTGAGAGCCATCTTGATTGATGCAGGAGAACTGGAGTCATCCCTTTGTGCTCATAACCATTGAGAGCCATCTTGATTGATGCAGGAGAACTGGAGTCATCCCTATGTGCTCATAACCATTGAGAGCCATCTTGATTGATGCAGGAGAACTGGAGTCATCCCTATGTGCTCATAACCATTGAGAGCCATCTTGATTGATGCAGGAGAACTGGAGTCATCCCTATGTGCTCATAAGCCATCTTGATTGATGCAGGAGAACTGGAGTCATCCCTATGTGCTCATAACCATTGAGAGCCATCTTGATTGATGCAGGAAAACTGGAGTCATCCCTATGTGCTCATATCCATTGAGAGCCATCTTGATTGATGCAGGAGAACTGGAGTCATCCCTATGTGCTCATAACCATTGAGAGCCATCTTGATTGATGCAGGAGAACTGGAGTCATCCCTATGTACTCATAACCATTGAGAGCCATCTTGATTGATGCAGGAGAACTGGAGTCATCCCTATGTGCTCATAACCATTGAGAGCCAACTTGATTGATGCAGGAGAACTGGAGTCATCACTATGTACTCATAACCATTGAGAGCCATCTTGATTGATGCAGGAGAACCGGAGTCATCCCTATGTACTCATAACCATTGAGAGCCATCTTGATTGATGCAGGAGAACTGGAGTCATCCCTATGTGCTCATAACCATTGAGAGCCATCTTGATTGATGCAGGAGAACTGGAGTCATCCCTATGTGCTCATAACCATTGAGAGCCATCTTGATTGATGCGGGAGAACTGGAGTCATCCCTATGTGCTCATAACCATTGAGAGCCATCTTGATTGATGCAATTGAACTGGAGTCATCCCTATGTGTTCATAACCATTGAGAGCCATCTTGATTGATGCAGGAGAACTGGAGTCATCCCTATGTGCTCATAACCATTGAGAGCCATCTTCAATGATGCAGGAGAACTGGAGTCATCCCTATGTGCTCATAACCATTGAGAGCCATCTTGATTGATGCAGGAGAACTGGAGTCATCCCTATGTGCTCATAACCATTGAGAGCCATCTTGATTGATGCAGGAGAACTGGAGTCATCCCTATGTGCTCATAACCATTGAGAGCCATCTTGATTGATGCAGGAGAACTGGAGTCATCCCTATGTGCTCATAACCATTGAGAGCCATCTTGATTGATGCAGGAGAACTGGAGTCATCCCTATGTGCTCATAACCATTGAGAGCCATCTTGATTGATGCAGGAGAACTGGAGTCATCCCTATGTGCTCGTAACCATTGAGAGCCATCTTGATTGATGCAGGAGAACTGGAGTCATCCCTATGTGCTCATAACCATTGAGAGTCATCTTGATTGATGCAGGAGGAGAACTGGAGTCATCCCTATGTGCTCATAACCATTGAGAGCCATCTTTATTGATGCAGGAGGAGAACTGGAGTCATCCCTATGTGCTCATAACCATTGAGAGCCATCTTGATTGATGCAGGAGAACTGGAGTCATCCCTATGTGCTCATAACCATTGAGAGCCATCTTGATTGATGCAGGAGAACTGGAGTCATCCCTATGTGCTCATAACCATTGAGAGCCATCTTGATTGTTGCAGGAGAACTGGAGTCATCCCTATGTGCTCATAACCATTGAGAGTCATCTTGATTGATGCAGGAGAACTGGAGTCATCCCTATGTGCTCATAACCATTGAGAGCCATCTTGATTGATGCAGGAGAACTGGAGTCATCCCTTTGTGCTCATAACCATTGAGAGCCATCTTGATTGATGCAGGAGAACTGGAGTCATCCCTATGTGCTCATAACCATTGAGAGCCATCTTGATTGATGCAGGAGAACTGGAGTCATCCCTATGTGCTCATAACCATTGAGAGCCATCTTGATTGATGCAGGAGAACTGGAGTCATCCCTATGTGCTCATAAGCCATCTTGATTGATGCAGGAGAACTGGAGTCATCCCTATGTGCTCATAACCATTGAGAGCCATCTTGATTGATGCAGGAAAACTGGAGTCATCCCTATCTGCTCATATCCATTGAGAGCCATCTTGATTGATGCAGGAGAACTGGAGTCATCCCTATGTGCTCATAACCATTGAGAGCCATCTTGATTGATGCAGGAGAACTGGAGTCATCCCTATGTACTCATAACCATTGAGAGCCATCTTGATTGATGCAGGAGAACTGGAGTCATCCCTATGTGCTCATAACCATTGAGAGCCAACTTGATTGATGCAGGAGAACTGGAGTCATCACTATGTACTCATAACCATTGAGAGCCATCTTGATTGATGCAGGAGAACCGGAGTCATCCCTATGTACTCATAACCATTGAGAGCCATCTTGATTGATGCAGGAGAACTGGAGTCATCCCTATGTGCTCATAACCATTGAGAGCCATCTTGATTGATGCAGGAGAACTGGAGTCATCCCTATGTGCACATAACCATTGAGAGCCATCTTGATTGATGCGGGAGAACTGGAGTCATCCCTATGTGCTCATAACCATTGAGAGCCATCTTGATTGATGCAATTGAACTGGAGTCATCCCTATGTGTTCATAACCATTGAGAGCCATCTTGATTGATGCAGGAGAACTGGAGTCATCCCTATGTGCTCATAACCATTGAGAGCCATCTTCAATGATGCAGGAGAACTGGAGTCATCCCTATGTGCTCATAACCATTGAGAGCCATCTTGATTGATGCAGGAGAACTGGAGTCATCCCTATGTGCTCATAACCATTGAGAGCCATCTTGATTGATGCAGGAGAACTGGAGTCATCCCTATGTGCTCATAACCATTGAGAGCCATCTTGATTGATGCAGGAGAACTGGAGTCATCCCTATGTGCTCGTAACCATTGAGAGCCATCTTGATTGATGCAGGAGAACTGGAGTCATCCCTATGTGCTCATAACCATTGAGAGTCATCTTGATTGATGCAGGAGGAGAACTGGAGTCATCCCTATGTGCTCATAACCATTGAGAGCCATCTTGATTGATGCAGGAGAACTGGAGTCATCCCTATGTGCTCATAACCATTGAGAGCCATCTTGATTGATGCGGGAGAACTGGAGTCATCCCTATGTGCTCATAACCATTGAGAGCCATCTTGATTGATGCAATTGAACTGGAGTCATCCCTATGTGTTCATAACCATTGAGAGCCATCTTGATTGATGCAGGAGAACTGGAGTCATCCCTATGTGCTCATAACCATTGAGAGCCATCTTCAATGATGCAGGAGAACTGGAGTCATCCCTATGTGCTCATAACCATTGAGAGCCATCTTGATTGATGCAGGAGAACTGGAGTCATCCCTATGTGCTCATAACCATTGAGAGCCATCTTGATTGATGCAGGAGAACTGGAGTCATCCCTATGTGCTCATAACCATTGAGAGCCATCTTGATTGATGCAGGAGAACTGGAGTCATCCCTATGTGCTCATAACCATTGAGAGCCATCTTGATTGATGCAGGAGAACTGGAGTCATCCCTATGTGCTCATAACCATTGAGAGCCATCTTGATTGATGCAGGAGAACTGGAGTCATCCCTATGTGCTCGTAACCATTGAGAGCCATCTTGATTGATGCAGGAGAACTGGAGTCATCCCTATGTGCTCATAACCATTGAGAGTCATCTTGATTGATGCAGGAGGAGAACTGGAGTCATCCCTATGTGCTCATAACCATTGAGAGCCATCTTTATTGATGCAGGAGGAGAACTGGAGTCATCCCTATGTGCTCATAACCATTGAGAGCCATCTTGATTGATGCAGGAGAACTGGAGTCATCCCTATGTGCTCATAACCATTGAGAGCCATCTTGATTGATGCAGGAGAACTGGAGTCATCCCTATGTGCTCATAACCATTGAGAGCCATCTTGATTGTTGCAGGAGAACTGGAGTCATCCCTATGTGCTCATAACCATTGAGAGTCATCTTGATTGATGCAGGAGAACTGGAGTCATCCCTATGTGCTCATAACCATTGAGAGCCATCTTGATTGATGCAGGAGAACTGGAGTCATCCCTTTGTGCTCATAACCATTGAGAGCCATCTTGATTGATGCAGGAGAACTGGAGTCATCCCTATGTGCTCATAACCATTGAGAGCCATCTTGATTGATGCAGGAGAACTGGAGTCATCCCTATGTGCTCATAACCATTGAGAGCCATCTTGATTGATGCAGGAGAACTGGAGTCATCCCTATGTGCTCATAAGCCATCTTGATTGATGCAGGAGAACTGGAGTCATCCCTATGTGCTCATAACCATTGAGAGCCATCTTGATTGATGCAGGAAAACTGGAGTCATCCCTATGTGCTCATATCCATTGAGAGCCATCTTGATTGATGCAGGAGAACTGGAGTCATCCCTATGTGCTCATAACCATTGAGAGCCATCTTGATTGATGCAGGAGAACTGGAGTCATCCCTATGTACTCATAACCATTGAGAGCCATCTTGATTGATGCAGGAGAACTGGAGTCATCCCTATGTGCTCATAACCATTGAGAGCCATCTTGATTGATGCAGGAGAACTGGAGTCATCCCTATGTACTCATAACCATTGAGAGCCATCTTGATTGATGCAGGAGAACTGGAGTCATCCCTATGTGCTCATAACCATTGAGAGCCAACTTGATTGATGCAGGAGAACTGGAGTCATCACTATGTACTCATAACCATTGAGAGCCATCTTGATTGATGCAGGAGAACCGGAGTCATCCCTATGTACTCATAACCATTGAGAGCCATCTTGATTGATGCAGGAGAACTGGAGTCATCCCTATGTGCTCATAACCATTGAGAGCCATCTTGATTGATGCAGGAGAACTGGAGTCATCCCTATGTGCTCATAACCATTGAGAGCCATCTTGATTGATGCGGGAGAACTGGAGTCATCCCTATGTGCTCATAACCATTGAGAGCCATCTTGATTGATGCAATTGAACTGGAGTCATCCCTATGTGTTCATAACCATTGAGAGCCATCTTGATTGATGCAGGAGAACTGGAGTCATCCCTATGTGCTCATAACCATTGAGAGCCATCTTCAATGATGCAGGAGAACTGGAGTCATCCCTATGTGCTCATAACCATTGAGAGCCATCTTGATTGATGCAGGAGAACTGGAGTCATCCCTATGTGCTCATAACCATTGAGAGCCATCTTGATTGATGCAGGAGAACTGGAGTCATCCCTATGTGCTCATAACCATTGAGAGCCATCTTGATTGATGCAGGAGAACTGGAGTCATCCCTATGTGCTCGTAACCATTGAGAGCCATCTTGATTGATGCAGGAGAACTGGAGTCATCCCTATGTGCTCATAACCATTGAGAGTCATCTTGATTGATGCAGGAGGAGAACTGGAGTCATCCCTATGTGCTCATAACCATTGAGAGCCATCTTTATTGATGCAGGAGGAGAACTGGAGTCATCCCTATGTGCTCATAACCATTGAGAGCCATCTTGATTGATGCAGGAGAACTGGAGTCATCCCTATGTGCTCATAACCATTGAGAGCCATCTTGATTGATGCAGGAGAACTGGAGTCATCCCTATGTGCTCATAACCATTGAGAGCCATCTTGATTGTTGCAGGAGAACTGGAGTCATCCCTATGTGCTCATAACCATTGAGAGTCATCTTGATTGATGCAGGAGAACTGGAGTCATCCCTATGTGCTCATAACCATTGAGAGCCATCTTGATTGATGCAGGAGAACTGGAGTCATCCCTTTGTGCTCATAACCATTGAGAGCCATCTTGATTGATGCAGGAGAACTGGAGTCATCCCTATGTGCTCATAACCATTGAGAGCCATCTTGATTGATGCAGGAGAACTGGAGTCATCCCTATGTGCTCATAACCATTGAGAGCCATCTTGATTGATGCAGGAGAACTGGAGTCATCCCTATGTGCTCATAAGCCATCTTGATTGATGCAGGAGAACTGGAGTCATCCCTATGTGCTCATAACCATTGAGAGCCATCTTGATTGATGCAGGAGAACTGGAGTCATCCCTATGTGCTCATAACCATTGAGAGCCATCTTGATTGATGCAGGAGAACTGGAGTCATCCCTATGTGCTCATAACCATTGAGAGCCATCTTGATTGATGCAGGAGAACTGGAGTCATCCCTATGTGCTCATAACCATTGAGAGCCATCTTGATTGATGCAGGAGAACTGGAGTCATCCCTATGTGCTCATAACCATTGAGAGCCATCTTGATTGATGCAGGAGAACTGGAGTCATCCCTATGTGCTCATAACCATTGAGAGCCATCTTGATTGATGCAGGAGAACTGGAGTCATCCCTATGTGCTCATAACCATTGAGAGCCATCTTGATTGATGCAGGAGAACTGGAGTCATCCCTATGTGCTCATAACCATTGAGAGCCATCTTGATTGATGCAGGAGAACTGGAGTCATCCCTATGTGCTCATAACCATTGAGAGCCATCTTGATTGATGCAGGAGAACTGGAGTCATCCCTATGTGCTCATAACCATTGAGAGCCATCTTGATTGATGCAGGAGGAGAACTGGAGTCATCCCTATGTGCTCATAACCATTGAGAGCCATCTTGATTGATGCAGGAGAACTGGAGTCATCCCTATGTGCTCATAACCATTGAGAGCCATCTTGATTGATGCAGGAGAACTGGAGTCTTCCCTATGTGCTCATAACCATTGAGAGCCATCTTGATTGATGCAGGAGAACTGGAGTCATCCCTATGTGCTCATAACCATTTGAGAGCCATCTTGATTGATGCAGGAGAACTGGAGTCATCCCTATGTGCTCATAACCATTGAGAGCCATCTTGATTGATGCAGGAGAACTGGAGTCTTCCCTATGTGCTCATAACCATTGAGAGCCATCTTGATTGATGCAGGAGAACTGGAGTCATCCCTATGTACTCATAACCATTGAGAGCCATCTTGATTGATGCAGGAGAACTGGAGTCATCCCTATGTGCTCATAACCATTGAGAGCCAACTTGATTGATGCAGGAGAACTGGAGTCATCACTATGTACTCATAACCATTGAGAGCCATCTTGATTGATGCAGGAGAACCGGAGTCATCCCTATGTACTCATAACCATTGAGAGCCATCTTGATTGATGCAGGAGAACTGGAGTCATCCCTATGTGCTCATAACCATTGAGAGCCATCTTGATTGATGCAGGAGAACTGGAGTCATCCCTATGTGCTCATAACCATTGAGAGCCATCTTGATTGATGCGGGAGAACTGGAGTCATCCCTATGTGCTCATAACCATTGAGAGCCATCTTGATTGATGCAATTGAACTGGAGTCATCCCTATGTGTTCATAACCATTGAGAGCCATCTTGATTGATGCAGGAGAACTGGAGTCATCCCTATGTGCTCATAACCATTGAGAGCCATCTTCAATGATGCAGGAGAACTGGAGTCATCCCTATGTGCTCATAACCATTGAGAGCCATCTTGATTGATGCAGGAGAACTGGAGTCATCCCTATGTGCTCATAACCATTGAGAGCCATCTTGATTGATGCAGGAGAACTGGAGTCATCCCTATGTGCTCATAACCATTGAGAGCCATCTTTATTGATGCAGGAGGAGAACTGGAGTCATCCCTATGTACTCATAACCATTGAGAGCCATCTTGATTGATGCTGGAGAACTGGAGTCATCCCTATGTGCTCATAACCATTGAGAGCCATCTTGATTGATGCAGGAGAACTGGAGTCATCCCTATGTGCTCATAACCATTGAGAGCCATCTTGATTGATGCAGGAGAACTGGAGTCATCCCTATGTGCTCATAACCATTGAGAGCCATCTTGATTGATGCAGGAGAACTGGAGTCATCCCTATGTGCTCATAACCATTGAGAGCCATCTTGATTGATGCAGGAGAACTGGAGTCATCCCTATGTGCTCATAACCATTGAGAGCCATCTTGATTGATGCAGGAGAACTGGAGTCATCCCTATGTGCTCATAACCATTGAGAGCCATCTTGATCGATGCAGGAGAACTGGAGTAATCCCTATGTGCTCATAACAATTGAGAGCCATCTTGATTGATGCAGGAGAACTGGAGTCATCCCTATGTGCTCATAACCATTGAGAGCCAACTTGATTGATGCAGGAGAACTGGAGTCATCACTATGTACTCATAACCATTGAGAGCCATCTTGATTGATGCAGGAGAACCGGAGTCATCCCTATGTACTCATAACCATTGAGAGCCATCTTGATTGATGCAGGAGAACTGGAGTCATCCCTATGTGCTCATAACCATTGAGAGCCATCTTGATTGATGCAGGAGAACTGGAGTCATCCCTATGTACTCATAACCATTGAGAGCCATCTTGATTGATGCAGGAGAACTGGAGTCATCCCTATGTGCTCATAACCATTGAGAGCCAACTTGATTGATGCAGGAGAACTGGAGTCATCACTATGTACTCATAACCATTGAGAGCCATCTTGATTGATGCAGGAGAACCGGAGTCATCCCTATGTACTCATAACCATTGAGAGCCATCTTGATTGATGCAGGAGAACTGGAGTCATCCCTATGTGCTCATAACCATTGAGAGCCATCTTGATTGATGCAGGAGAACTGGAGTCATCCCTATGTGCTCATAACCATTGAGAGCCATCTTGATTGATGCAGGAGAACTGGAGTCATCCCTATGTGCTCATAACCATTGAGAGCCATCTTGATTGATGCAGGAGAACTGGAGTCATCCCTATGTGCTCATAACCATTGAGAGCCATCTTCAATGATGCAGGAGAACTGGAGTCATCCCTATGTGCTCATAACCATTGAGAGCCATCTTGATTGATGCAGGAGAACTGGAGTCATCCCTATGTGCTCATAACCATTGAGAGCCATCTTGATTGATGCAGGAGAACTGGAGTCATCCCTATGTGCTCATAACCATTGAGAGCCATCTTGATTGATGCAGGAGAACTGGAGTCATCCCTATGTGCTCATAACCATTGAGAGCCATCTTGATTGATGCAGGAGAACTGGAGTCATCCCTATGTGCTCATAACCATTGAGAGCCATCTTGATTGATGCAGGAGAACTGGAGTCATCCCTATGTGCTCGTAACCATTGAGAGCCATCTTGATTGATGCAGGAGAACTGGAGTCATCCCTATGTGCTCATAACCATTGAGAGCCATCTTGATTGATGCAGGAGAACTGGAGTCATCCCTATGTGCTCATAACCATTGAGAGCCATCTTGATTGATGCAGGAGAACTGGAGTCTTCCCTATGTGCTCATAACCATTGAGAGCCATCTTGATTGATGCAGGAGAACTGGAGTCATCCCTATGTGCTCATAACCATTTGAGAGCCATCTTGATTGATGCAGGAGAACTGGAGTCATCCCTATGTGCTCATAACCATTGAGAGCCATCTTGATTGATGCAGGAGAACTGGAGTCTTCCCTATGTGCTCATAACCATTGAGAGCCATCTTGATTGATGCAGGAGAACTGGAGTCATCCCTATGTACTCATAACCATTGAGAGCCATCTTGATTGATGCAGGAGAACTGGAGTCATCCCTATGTGCTCATAACCATTGAGAGCCAACTTGATTGATGCAGGAGAACTGGAGTCATCACTATGTACTCATAACCATTGAGAGCCATCTTGATTGATGCAGGAGAACCGGAGTCATCCCTATGTACTCATAACCATTGAGAGCCATCTTGATTGATGCAGGAGAACTGGAGTCATCCCTATGTGCTCATAACCATTGAGAGCCATCTTGATTGATGCAGGAGAACTGGAGTCATCCCTATGTGCTCATAACCATTGAGAGCCATCTTGATTGATGCGGGAGAACTGGAGTCATCCCTATGTGCTCATAACCATTGAGAGCCATCTTGATTGATGCAATTGAACTGGAGTCATCCCTATGTGTTCATAACCATTGAGAGCCATCTTGATTGATGCAGGAGAACTGGAGTCATCCCTATGTGCTCATAACCATTGAGAGCCATCTTCAATGATGCAGGAGAACTGGAGTCATCCCTATGTGCTCATAACCATTGAGAGCCATCTTGATTGATGCAGGAGAACTGGAGTCATCCCTATGTGCTCATAACCATTGAGAGCCATCTTGATTGATGCAGGAGAACTGGAGTCATCCCTATGTGCTCATAACCATTGAGAGCCATCTTTATTGATGCAGGAGGAGAACTGGAGTCATCCCTATGTACTCATAACCATTGAGAGCCATCTTGATTGATGCTGGAGAACTGGAGTCATCCCTATGTGCTCATAACCATTGAGAGCCATCTTGATTGATGCAGGAGAACTGGAGTCATCCCTATGTGCTCATAACCATTGAGAGCCATCTTGATTGATGCAGGAGAACTGGAGTCATCCCTATGTGCTCATAACCATTGAGAGCCATCTTGATTGATGCAGGAGAACTGGAGTCATCCCTATGTGCTCATAACCATTGAGAGCCATCTTGATTGATGCAGGAGAACTGGAGTCATCCCTATGTGCTCATAACCATTGAGAGCCATCTTGATTGATGCAGGAGAACTGGAGTCATCCCTATGTGCTCATAACCATTGAGAGCCATCTTGATCGATGCAGGAGAACTGGAGTAATCCCTATGTGCTCATAACAATTGAGAGCCATCTTGATTGATGCAGGAGAACTGGAGTCATCCCTATGTGCTCATAACCATTGAGAGCCAACTTGATTGATGCAGGAGAACTGGAGTCATCACTATGTACTCATAACCATTGAGAGCCATCTTGATTGATGCAGGAGAACCGGAGTCATCCCTATGTACTCATAACCATTGAGAGCCATCTTGATTGATGCAGGAGAACTGGAGTCATCCCTATGTGCTCATAACCATTGAGAGCCATCTTGATTGATGCAGGAGAACTGGAGTCATCCCTATGTACTCATAACCATTGAGAGCCATCTTGATTGATGCAGGAGAACTGGAGTCATCCCTATGTGCTCATAACCATTGAGAGCCAACTTGATTGATGCAGGAGAACTGGAGTCATCACTATGTACTCATAACCATTGAGAGCCATCTTGATTGATGCAGGAGAACCGGAGTCATCCCTATGTACTCATAACCATTGAGAGCCATCTTGATTGATGCAGGAGAACTGGAGTCATCCCTATGTGCTCATAACCATTGAGAGCCATCTTGATTGATGCAGGAGAACTGGAGTCATCCCTATGTGCTCATAACCATTGAGAGCCATCTTGATTGATGCAGGAGAACTGGAGTCATCCCTATGTGCTCATAACCATTGAGAGCCATCTTGATTGATGCAGGAGAACTGGAGTCATCCCTATGTGCTCATAACCATTGAGAGCCATCTTCAATGATGCAGGAGAACTGGAGTCATCCCTATGTGCTCATAACCATTGAGAGCCATCTTGATTGATGCAGGAGAACTGGAGTCATCCCTATGTGCTCATAACCATTGAGAGCCATCTTGATTGATGCAGGAGAACTGGAGTCATCCCTATGTGCTCATAACCATTGAGAGCCATCTTGATTGATGCAGGAGAACTGGAGTCATCCCTATGTGCTCATAACCATTGAGAGCCATCTTGATTGATGCAGGAGAACTGGAGTCATCCCTATGTGCTCATAACCATTGAGAGCCATCTTGATTGATGCAGGAGAACTGGAGTCATCCCTATGTGCTCGTAACCATTGAGAGCCATCTTGATTGATGCAGGAGAACTGGAGTCATCCCTATGTGCTCATAACCATTGAGAGTCATCTTGATTGATGCAGGAGGAGAACTGGAGTCATCCCTATGTGCTCATAACCATTGAGAGCCATCTTTATTGATGCAGGAGGAGAACTGGAGTCATCCCTATGTGCTCATAACCATTGAGAGCCATCTTGATTGATGCAGGAGAACTGGAGTCATCCCTATGTGCTCATAACCATTGAGAGCCATCTTGATTGATGCAGGAGAACTGGAGTCATCCCTATGTGCTCATAACCATTGAGAGCCATCTTGATTGTTGCAGGAGAACTGGAGTCATCCCTATGTGCTCATAACCATTGAGAGTCATCTTGATTGATGCAGGAGAACTGGAGTCATCCCTATGTGCTCATAACCATTGAGAGCCATCTTGATTGATGCAGGAGAACTGGAGTCATCCCTTTGTGCTCATAACCATTGAGAGCCATCTTGATTGATGCAGGAGAACTGGAGTCATCCCTATGTGCTCATAACCATTGAGAGCCATCTTGATTGATGCAGGAGAACTGGAGTCATCCCTATGTGCTCATAACCATTGAGAGCCATCTTGATTGATGCAGGAGAACTGGAGTCATCCCTATGTGCTCATAAGCCATCTTGATTGATGCAGGAGAACTGGAGTCATCCCTATGTGCTCATAACCATTGAGAGCCATCTTGATTGATGCAGGAAAACTGGAGTCATCCCTATGTGCTCATATCCATTGAGAGCCATCTTGATTGATGCAGGAGAACTGGAGTCATCCCTATGTGCTCATAACCATTGAGAGCCATCTTGATTGATGCAGGAGAACTGGAGTCATCCCTATGTACTCATAACCATTGAGAGCCATCTTGATTGATGCAGGAGAACTGTAGTCATCCCTATGTGCTCATAACCATTGAGAGCCATCTTGATTGATGCAGGAGAACTGGAGTCATCCCTATGTGCTCATAACCATTGAGAGCCATCTTGATTGATGCAGGAGAACCGGAGTCATCCCTATGTACTCATAACCATTGAGAGCCATCTTGATTGATGCAGGAGAACTGGAGTCATCCCTATGTGCTCATAACCATTGAGAGCCATCTTGATTGATGCAGGAGAACTGGAGTCATCCCTATGTGCTCATAACCATTGAGAGCCATCTTGATTGATGCGGGAGAACTGGAGTCATCCCTATGTGCTCATAACCATTGAGAGCCATCTTGATTGATGCAATTGAACTGGAGTCATCCCTATGTGTTCATAACCATTGAGAGCCATCTTGATTGATGCAGGAGAACTGGAGTCATCCCTATGTGCTCATAACCATTGAGAGCCATCTTCAATGATGCAGGAGAACTGGAGTCATCCCTATGTGCTCATAACCATTGAGAGCCATCTTGATTGATGCAGGAGAACTGGAGTCATCCCTATGTGCTCATAACCATTGAGAGCCATCTTGATTGATGCAGGAGAACTGGAGTCATCCCTATGTGCTCATAACCATTGAGAGCCATCTTGATTGATGCAGGAGAACTGGAGTCATCCCTATGTGCTCAACCATTGAGAGCCATCTTGATTGATGCAGGAGAACTGGAGTCATCCCTATGTGCTCGTAACCATTGAGAGCCATCTTGATTGATGCAGGAGAACTGGAGTCATCCCTATGTGCTCATAACCATTGAGAGTCATCTTGATTGATGCAGGAGGAGAACTGGAGTCATCCCTATGTGCTCATAACCATTGAGAGCCATCTTTATTGATGCAGGAGGAGAACTGGAGTCATCCCTATGTGCTCATAACCATTGAGAGCCATCTTGATTGATGCAGGAGAACTGGAGTCATCCCTATGTGCTCATAACCATTGAGAGCCATCTTGATTGATGCAGGAGAACTGGAGTCATCCCTATGTGCTCATAACCATTGAGAGCCATCTTGATTGTTGCAGGAGAACTGGAGTCATCCCTATGTGCTCATAACCATTGAGAGTCATCTTGATTGATGCAGGAGAACTGGAGTCATCCCTATGTGCTCATAACCATTGAGAGCCATCTTGATTGATGCAGGAGAACTGGAGTCATCCCTTTGTGCTCATAACCATTGAGAGCCATCTTGATTGATGCAGGAGAACTGGAGTCATCCCTATGTGCTCATAACCATTGAGAGCCATCTTGATTGATGCAGGAGAACTGGAGTCATCCCTATGTGCTCATAACCATTGAGAGCCATCTTGATTGATGCAGGAGAACTGGAGTCATCCCTATGTGCTCATAAGCCATCTTGATTGATGCAGGAGAACTGGAGTCATCCCTATGTGCTCATAACCATTGAGAGCCATCTTGATTGATGCAGGAGAACTGGAGTCATCCCTATGTGCTCATATCCATTGAGAGCCATCTTGATTGATGCAGGAGAACTGGAGTCATCCCTATGTGCTCATAACCATTGAGAGCCATCTTGATTGATGCAGGAGAACTGGAGTCATCCCTATGTGCTCATAACCATTGAGAGCCATCTTGATTGATGCAGGAGAACTGGAGTCATCCCTATGTGCTCATAACCATTGAGAGCCATCTTGATTGATGCAGGAGAACTGGAGTCATCCCTATGTGCTCATAACCATTGAGAGCCATCTTGATTGATGCAGGAGAACTGGAGTCATCCCTATGTGCTCATAACCATTGAGAGCCAACTTGATTGATGCAGGAGAACTGGAGTCATCACTATGTACTCATAACCATTGAGAGCCATCTTGATTGATGCAGGAGAACCGGAGTCATCCCTATGTACTCATAACCATTGAGAGCCATCTTGATTGATGCAGGAGAACTGGAGTCATCCCTATGTGCTCATAACCATTGAGAGCCATCTTGATTGATGCAGGAGAACTGGAGTCATCCCTATGTGCTCATAACCATTGAGAGCCATCTTGATTGATGCGGGAGAACTGGAGTCATCCCTATGTGCTCATAACCATTGAGAGCCATCTTGATTGATGCAATTGAACTGGAGTCATCCCTATGTGTTCATAACCATTGAGAGCCATCTTGATTGATGCAGGAGAACTGGAGTCATCCCTATGTGCTCATAACCATTGAGAGCCATCTTCAATGATGCAGGAGAACTGGAGTCATCCCTATGTGCTCATAACCATTGAGAGCCATCTTGATTGATGCAGGAGAACTGGAGTCATCCCTATGTGCTCATAACCATTGAGAGCCATCTTGATTGATGCAGGAGAACTGGAGTCATCCCTATGTGCTCATAACCATTGAGAGCCATCTTTATTGATGCAGGAGGAGAACTGGAGTCATCCCTATGTACTCATAACCATTGAGAGCCATCTTGATTGATGCTGGAGAACTGGAGTCATCCCTATGTGCTCATAACCATTGAGAGCCATCTTGATTGATGCAGGAGAACTGGAGTCATCCCTATGTGCTCATAACCATTGAGAGCCATCTTGATTGATGCAGGAGAACTGGAGTCATCCCTATGTGCTCATAACCATTGAGAGCCATCTTGATTGATGCAGGAGAACTGGAGTCATCCCTATGTGCTCATAACCATTGAGAGCCATCTTGATTGATGCAGGAGAACTGGAGTCATCCCTATGTGCTCATAACCATTGAGAGCCATCTTGATTGATGCAGGAGAACTGGAGTCATCCCTATGTGCTCATAACCATTGAGAGCCATCTTGATTGATGCAGGAGAACTGGAGTAATCCCTATGTGCTCATAACAATTGAGAGCCATCTTGATTGATGCAGGAGAACTGGAGTCATCCCTATGTGCTCATAACCATTGAGAGCCAACTTGATTGATGCAGGAGAACTGGAGTCATCACTATGTACTCATAACCATTGAGAGCCATCTTGATTGATGCAGGAGAACCGGAGTCATCCCTATGTACTCATAACCATTGAGAGCCATCTTGATTGATGCAGGAGAACTGGAGTCATCCCTATGTGCTCATAACCATTGAGAGCCATCTTGATTGATGCAGGAGAACTGGAGTCATCCCTATGTACTCATAACCATTGAGAGCCATCTTGATTGATGCAGGAGAACTGGAGTCATCCCTATGTGCTCATAACCATTGAGAGCCAACTTGATTGATGCAGGAGAACTGGAGTCATCACTATGTACTCATAACCATTGAGAGCCATCTTGATTGATGCAGGAGAACCGGAGTCATCCCTATGTACTCATAACCATTGAGAGCCATCTTGATTGATGCAGGAGAACTGGAGTCATCCCTATGTGCTCATAACCATTGAGAGCCATCTTGATTGATGCAGGAGAACTGGAGTCATCCCTATGTGCTCATAACCATTGAGAGCCATCTTGATTGATGCGGGAGAACTGGAGTCATCCCTATGTGCTCATAACCATTGAGAGCCATCTTGATTGATGCAATTGAACTGGAGTCATCCCTATGTGTTCATAACCATTGAGAGCCATCTTGATTGATGCAGGAGAACTGGAGTCATCCCTATGTGCTCATAACCATTGAGAGCCATCTTCAATGATGCAGGAGAACTGGAGTCATCCCTATGTGCTCATAACCATTGAGAGCCATCTTGATTGATGCAGGAGAACTGGAGTCATCCCTATGTGCTCATAACCATTGAGAGCCATCTTGATTGATGCAGGAGAACTGGAGTCATCCCTATGTGCTCATAACCATTGAGAGCCATCTTGATTGATGCAGGAGAACTGGAGTCATCCCTATGTGCTCATAACCATTGAGAGCCATCTTGATTGATGCAGGAGAACTGGAGTCATCCCTATGTGCTCATAACCATTGAGAGCCATCTTGATTGATGCAGGAGAACTGGAGTCATCCCTATGTGCTCGTAACCATTGAGAGCCATCTTGATTGATGCAGGAGAACTGGAGTCATCCCTATGTGCTCATAACCATTGAGAGTCATCTTGATTGATGCAGGAGGAGAACTGGAGTCATCCCTATGTGCTCATAACCATTGAGAGCCATCTTTATTGATGCAGGAGGAGAACTGGAGTCATCCCTATGTGCTCATAACCATTGAGAGCCATCTTGATTGATGCAGGAGAACTGGAGTCATCCCTATGTGCTCATAACCATTGAGAGCCATCTTGATTGATGCAGGAGAACTGGAGTCATCCCTATGTGCTCATAACCATTGAGAGCCATCTTGATTGTTGCAGGAGAACTGGAGTCATCCCTATGTGCTCATAACCATTGAGAGTCATCTTGATTGATGCAGGAGAACTGGAGTCATCCCTATGTGCTCATAACCATTGAGAGCCATCTTGATTGATGCAGGAGAACTGGAGTCATCCCTATGTACTCATAACAATTGAGAGCCATCTTGATTGATGCAGGAGAACTGGAGTCATCCCTATGTGCTCATAACCATTGAGAGCCATCTTGATTGATGCAGGAGAACTGGAGTCATCCCTATGTGCTCATAACCATTGAGAGCCATCTTGATTGATGCAGGAGAACTGGAGTCATCCCTATGTGCTCATAACCATTGAGAGCCATCTTGATTGATGCAGGAGAACTGGAGTCATCCCTATGTGCTCATAACCATTGAGAGCCATCTTGATTGATGCAGGAGAACTGGAGTCATCCCTATGTGCTCATAACCATTGAGAGCCATCTTGATTGATGCAGGAGAACTGGAGTCATCCCTATGTGCTCATAACCATTGAGAGCCATCTTGATTGATGCAGGAGAACTGGAGTCATCCCTATGTGCTCATAATCATTGAGAGCCATCTTGATTGATGCAGGAGAACTGGAGTCATTCCTATGTGCTCATAACCATTGAGAGCCATCTTGATTGATGCAGGAGAACTGGAGTCATCCCTATGTGCTCATAACCATTGAGAGCCATCTTGATTGATGCAGGAGAACTGGAGTCATCCCTATGTACTCATAACCATTGAGAGCCATCTTGATTGATGCAGGAGAACTGGAGTCATCCCTATGTGCTCATAACCATTGAGAGCCTTCTTGATTGATGCAGGAGAACTCGAGTCATCCCTATGTACTCATAACAATTGAGAGCCATCTTGATTGATGCAGGAGAACTGGAGTCATCCCTATGTGCTGAGCTCATAACCTTTGAGAGCCAACTTGATTGATGCAGGAGAACTGGAGTCATCCCTATGTACTCATAACCATTGAGAGCCATCTTGATTGATGCAGGAGAACTGGAGTCATCCCTATGTACTCATAACAATTGAGAGCCATCTTGATTGATGCAGGAGAACTGGAGTCATCCCTATGTGCTGAGCTCATAACCTTTGAGAGCCAACTTGATTGATGCAGGAGAACTGGAGTCATCCCTATGTACTCATAACCATTGAGAGCCATCTTGATTGATGCAGGAGAACTGGTCATCCCTATGTACTCATAACCATTGAGAGCCATCTTGATTGATGCAGGAGAACTGGAGTCATCCCTATGTACTCATAACCATTGAGAGCCATCTTGATTGATGCAGGAGAACTGGAGTCATCCCTATGTACTCATAACCATTGAGAGACATCTTGATTGATGCAGGAGAACTGGAGTCATCCCTATGTGCTCATAACCATTGAGAGCCATCTTGATTGATGCAGGAGAACTGGAGTCATCCCTATGTGCTCATAACCATTGAGAGCCATCTTGATTGATGCAGGAGAACTGGAGTCATCCCTATGTGCTCATAACCATTGAGAGCCATCTTGATTGATGCAGGAGAACTGGAGTCATCCCTATGTGCTCATAACCATTGAGAGCCAACTTGATTGATGCAGGAGAACTGGAGTCATCCCTATGTGCTCATAACCATTGAGAGCCATCTTGATTGATGCAGGAGAACTGGAGTCATCCCTATGTGCTCATAACCATTGAGAGCCATCTTGATTGATGCAGGAGAACTGGAGTCATCCCTATGTGCTCATAACCATTGAGAGCCTTCTTGATTGATGCAGGAGAACTGGAGTCATCCCTATGTGCTCATAACCATTGAGAGCCATCTTGATTGATGCAGGAGAACTGGAGTCATCCCTATGTGCTCATAGCCATTGAGAGCCATCTTGATTGATGCAGGAGAACTGGAGTCATCCCTATGTGCTCATAACCATTGAGAGCCATCTTGATTGATGCAGGAGAACTGGAGTCATCCCTATGTACTCATAACCATTGAGAGCCATCTTGATTGATGCAGGAGAACTGGAGTCATCCCTATGTGCTCATAACCATTGAGAGCCTTCTTGATTGATGCAGGAGAACTCGAGTCATCCCTATGTACTCATAACAATTGAGAGCCATCTTGATTGATGCAGGAGAACTGGAGTCATCCCTATGTGCTGAGCTCATAACCATTGAGAGCCAACTTGATTGATGCAGGAGAACTGGAATCATCCCTATGTACTCATAACCATTGAGAGCCATCTTGATTGATGCAGGAGAACTGGAGTCATCCCTATGTACTCATAACCATTGAGAGCCATCTTGATTGAAGCAGGAGAACTGGAGTCATCCCTATGTGCTCATAACCATTGAGAGCCATCTTGATTGATTCAGGAGAACTGGAGTCATCCCTATGTGCTCATAACCATTGAGAGCCATCTTGATTGATGCAGGAGAACTGGAGTCATCCCTATGTGCTAATAACCATTGAGAGCCATCTTGATTGATGCAGGAGAACTGGAGTCATCCCTATGTGCTCATAACCATTGAGAGCCATCTTGATTGATGCAGGAGAACTGGAGTCATCCCTATGTGCTCATAACCATTGAGAGCCATCTTGATTGATGCAGCAGAACTGGAGTCATCCCTATGTGCTCATAACCATTGAGAGCCATCTTGATTGATGCTGGAGAACTGGAGTCATCCCTATGTGCTCATAACCATTGAGAGCCATCTTGATTGATGCAGGAGAACTGGAGTCATCCCTATGTGCTCATAACCATTGAGAGCCATCTTGATTGATGCAGGAGGAGAACTTGAGTCATCCCTATGTACTCATAACCATTGAGAGCCATCTTGATTGATGCTGGAGAACTGGAGTCATCGCTATGTGCTCATAACCATTGAGAGCCATCTCGATTGATGCAGGAGAACTGGAGTCATCCCTATGTACTCATAACCATTGAGAGACATCTTGATTGATGCAGGAGAACTGGAGTCATCCCTATGTGCTCATAACCATTGAGAGCCATCTTGATTGATGCAGGAGAACTGGAGTCATCCCTATGTGCTCATAACCATTGAGAGCCATCTTGATTGATGCAGGAGAACTGGAGTCATCCCTATGTGCTCATAACCATTGAGAGCCATCTTGATTGATGCAGGAGAACTGGAGTCATCCCTATGTGCTCATAACCATTGAGAGCCATCTTGATTGATGCAGGAGAACTGGAGTCATCCCTATGTGCTCATAACCATTGAGAGCCATCTTGATTGATGCAGGAGAACTGGAGTCATCCCTATGTGCTCATAACCATTGAGAGCCATCTTGATTGATGCAGGAGAACTGGAGTCATCCCTATGTGCTCATAACCATTGAGAGCCATCTTGATTGATGCAGGAGAACTGGAGTCATCCCTATGTGCTCATAACCATTGAGAGCCATCTTGATTGATGCAGGAGAACTGGAGTCATCCCTATGTGCTCATAACCATTGAGAGCCATCTTGATTGATGCAGGAGAACTGGAGTCATCCCTATGTGCTCATAACCATTGAGAGCCATCTTGATTGATGCAGGAGAACTGGAGTCATCCCTATGTGCTCATAACCATTGAGAGCCTTCTTGATTGATGCAGGAGAACTGGAGTCATCCCTATGTGCTCATAACCATTGAGAGCCATCTTGATTGATGCAGGAGAACTGGAGTCATCCCTATGTGCTCATAGCCATTGAGAGCCATCTTGATTGATGCAGGAGAACTGGAGTCATCCCTATGTGCTCATAACCATTGAGAGCCATCTTGATTGATGCAGGAGAACTGGAGTCATCCCTATGTACTCATAACCATTGAGAGCCATCTTGATTGATGCAGGAGAACTGGAGTCATCCCTATGTGCTCATAACCATTGAGAGCCTTCTTGATTGATGCAGGAGAACTCGAGTCATCCCTATGTACTCATAACAATTGAGAGCCATCTTGATTGATGCAGGAGAACTGGAGTCATCCCTATGTGCTGAGCTCATAACCTTTGAGAGCCAACTTGATTGATGCAGGAGAACTGGAGTCATCCCTATGTACTCATAACCATTGAGAGCCATCTTGATTGATGCAGGAGAACTGGAGTCATCCCTATGTACTCATAACAATTGAGAGCCATCTTGATTGATGCAGGAGAACTGGAGTCATCCCTATGTGCTGAGCTCATAACCTTTGAGAGCCAACTTGATTGATGCAGGAGAACTGGAGTCATCCCTATGTACTCATAACCATTGAGAGCCATCTTGATTGATGCAGGAGAACTGGAGTCATCCCTATGTACTCATAACCATTGAGAGCCATCTTGATTGATGCAGGAGAACTGGAGTCATCCCTATGTACTCATAACCATTGAGAGCCATCTTGATTGATGCAGGAGAACTGGAGTCATCCCTATGTACTCATAACCATTGAGAGACATCTTGATTGATGCAGGAGAACTGGAGTCATCCCTAGGTGCTCATAACCATTGAGAGCCATCTTGATTGATGCAGGAGAACTGGAGTCATCCCTATGTGCTCATAACCATTGAGAGCCATCTTGATTGATGCAGGGGAACTGGAGTCATCCCTATGTGCTCATAACCATTGAGAGCCATCTTGATTGATGCAGGAGAACTGGAGTCATCCCTATGTGCTCATAACCATTGAGAGCCAACTTGATTGATGCAGGAGAACTGGAGTCATCCCTATGTGCTCATAACCATTGAGAGCCATCTTGATTGATGCAGGAGAACTGGAGTCATCCCTATGTGCTCATAACCATTGAGAGCCATCTTGATTGATGCAGGAGAACTGGAGTCATCCCTATGTGCTCATAACCATTGAGAGCCTTCTTGATTGATGCAGGAGAACTGGAGTCATCCCTATGTGCTCATAACCATTGAGAGCCATCTTGATTGATGCAGGAGAACTGGAGTCATCCCTATGTGCTCATAGCCATTGAGAGCCATCTTGATTGATGCAGGAGAACTGGAGTCATCCCTATGTGCTCATAACCATTGAGAGCCATCTTGATTGATGCAGGAGAACTGGAGTCATCCCTATGTACTCATAACCATTGAGAGCCATCTTGATTGATGCAGGAGAACTGGAGTCATCCCTATGTGCTCATAACCATTGAGAGCCTTCTTGATTGATGCAGGAGAACTCGAGTCATCCCTATGTACTCATAACAATTGAGAGCCATCTTGATTGATGCAGGAGAACTGGAGTCATCCCTATGTGCTGAGCTCATAACCATTGAGAGCCAACTTGATTGATGCAGGAGAACTGGAATCATCCCTATGTACTCATAACCATTGAGAGCCATCTTGATTGATGCAGGAGAACTGGAGTCATCCCTATGTACTCATAACCATTGAGAGCCATCTTGATTGAAGCAGGAGAACTGGAGTCATCCCTATGTGCTCATAACCATTGAGAGCCATCTTGATTGATTCAGGAGAACTGGAGTCATCCCTATGTGCTCATAACCATTGAGAGCCATCTTGATTGATGCAGGAGAACTGGAGTCATCCCTATGTGCTAATAACCATTGAGAGCCATCTTGATTGATGCAGGAGAACTGGAGTCATCCCTATGTGCTCATAACCATTGAGAGCCATCTTGATTGATGCAGGAGAACTGGAGTCATCCCTATGTGCTCATAACCATTGAGAGCCATCTTGATTGATGCAGCAGAACTGGAGTCATCCCTATGTGCTCATAACCATTGAGAGCCATCTTGATTGATGCTGGAGAACTGGAGTCATCCCTATGTGCTCATAACCATTGAGAGCCATCTTGATTGATGCAGGAGAACTGGAGTCATCCCTATGTGCTCATAACCATTGAGAGCCATCTTGATTGATGCAGGAGGAGAACTGGAGTCATCCCTATGTGCTCATAACCATTGAGAGCCATCTTGATTGATGCAGGAGGAGAACTGGAGTCATCCCTATGTGCTCATAACCATTGAGAGCCATCTTGATTGATGCAGGAGAACTGGAGTCATCCCTATGTGCTCATAACCATTGAGAGCCATCTTGATTGATGCAGGAGAACTGGAGTCATCCCTATGTGCTCATAACCATTGAGAGCCATCTTGATTGTTGCAGGAGAACTGGAGTCATCCCTATGTGCTCATAACCATTGAGAGTCATCTTGATTGATGCAGGAGAACTGGAGTCATCCCTATGTGCTCATAACCATTGAGAGCCATCTTGATTGATGCAGGAGAACTGGAGTCATCCCTATGTGCTCATAACCATTGAGAGCCATCTTGATTGATGCAGGAGAACTGGAGTCATCCCTATGTGCTCATAACCATTGAGAGCCATCTTGATTGATGCAGGAGAACTGGAGTCATCCCTATGTGCTCATAAGCCATCTTGATTGATGCAGGAGAACTGGAGTCATCCCTATGTGCTCATAACCATTGAGAGCCATCTTGATTGATGCAGGAGAACTGGAGTCATCCCTATGTGCTCATAACCATTGAGAGCCATCTTGATTGATGCAGGAGAACTGGAGTCATCCCTATGTGCTCATAACCATTGAGAGCCATCTTGATTGATGCAGGAGAACTGGAGTCATCCCTATGTGCTCATAACCATTGAGAGACATCTTGATTGATGCAGGAGAACTGGAGTCATCCCTATGTGCTCATAACCATTGAGAGCCATCTTGATTGATGCAGGAGAACTGGAGTCATCCCTATGTGCTCATAACCATTGAGAGTCATCTTGATTGATGCAGGAGAACTGGAGTCATCCCTATGTGCTCATAACCATTGAGAGCCATCTTGATTGATGCAGGAGAACTGGAGTCATCCCTATGTGCTCATAACCATTGAGAGCCATCTTGATTGATGCAGGAGAACTGGAGTCATCCCTATGTGCTCATAACCACTGAGAGCCATCTTGATTCATGCAGGAGAACTGGAGTCATCCCTATGTGCTCATAACCATTGAGAGCCATCTTGATTGATGCAGGAGGAGAACTGGAGTCATCCCTATGTGCTCATAACCATTGAGAGCCATCTTGATTGATGCAGGAGAACTGGAGTCATCCCTATGTGCTCATAACCATTGAGAGCCATCTTGATTGATGCAGGAGAACTGGAGTCATCCCTATATACTCATAACCATTGAGAGCCATCTTGATTGATTCAGGAGAACTAGAGTCATCCCTATGTGCTCATAACCATTGAGATCTTGATTTGATGCAGGAGAACTGGAGTCATCCCTATGTGCTCATAACCATTGAGAGCCATCTTTATTGATGCAGGAGGAGAACTGGAGTCATCCCTATGTACTCATAACCATTGAGAGCCATCTTGATTGATGCTGGAGAACTGGAGTCATCCCTATGTGCTCATAACCATTGAGAGCCATCTTGATTGATGCAGGAGAACTGGAGTCATCCCTATGTGCTCATAACCATTGAGAGCCATCTTGATTGATGCAGGAGGAGAACTGGAGTCATCCCTATGTACTCATAACCATTGAGAGCCATCTTGATTGATGCTAGAACTGGAGTCATCCCTATGTGCTCATAACCATTGAGAGCCATCTTGATTGATACAGGAGAACTGGAGTCATCCCTATGTGCTCATAAGCCATCTTGATTGATGCAGGAGAACTGGAGTCATCCCTATGTGCTCATAACCATTGAGAGCCATCTTGATTGATGCAGGAGAACTGGAGTCATCCCTATGTGCTCATAACCATTGAGAGCCATCTTGATTGATGCAGGAGAACTGGAGTCATCCCTATGTGCTCATAACCATTGAGAGCCATCTTGATTGATGCAGGAGAACTGGAGTCATCCCTATGTGCTCATAACCATTGAGAGCCATCTTGATAGAACTGGAGTCATCCCTATGTGCTCATAACCATTGAGAGCCATCTTGATTGATGCAGGAGAACTGGAGTCATCCCTATGTGCTCATAACCATTGAGAGCCATCTTGATTGATGCAGGAGAACTGGAGTCATCCCTATGTGCTCATAACCATTGAGAGCCATCTTGATTGATGCAGGAGAACTGGAGTCATCCCTATGTGCTCATAACCATTGAGAGCCATCTTGATTGATTCAGGAGAACTGGAGTCATCCCTATGTGCTCATAACCATTGAGAGCCATCTTGATTGATGCAGGAGAACTGGAGTCATCCCTATGTGCTCATAACCATTGAGAGCCATCTTGATTGATGCAGGAGAACTGGAGTCATCCCTATGTGCTCATAACCATTGAGAGCCATCTTTATTGATGCAGGAGAACTGGAGTCATCCCTATGTGCTCATAACCATTGAGAGCCATCTTTATTGATGCAGGAGGAGAACTGGAGTCATCCCTATGTACTCATAACCATTGAGAGCCATCTTGATTGATGCTGGAGAACTGGAGTCATCCCTATGTACTCATAACCATTGAGAGCCATCTTGATTGATGCAGGAGAACTGGAGTCATCCCTATGTGCTCATAACCATTGAGAGCCATCTTGATTGATGCAGGAGAACTGGAGTCATCCCTATGTGCTAATAACCATTGAGAGCCATCTTGATTGATGCGCAGGAGAACTGGTGTCATCCCTATGTACTCATAACCATTGAGAGCCATCTTGATTGATGCAGGAGAACTGGAGTCATCCCTATGTACTCATAACCATTGAGAGACATCTTGATTGATGCAGGAGAACTGGAGTCATCCCTATGTGCTCATAACCATTGAGAGCCATCTTGATTGATGCAGGAGAACTGGAGTCATCCCTATGTGCTCATAACCATTGAGAGCCATCTTGATTGATGCAGGAGAACTGGAGTCATCCCTATGTGCTCATAACCATTGAGAGCCATCTTGATTGATGCAGGAGAACTGGAGTCATCCCTATGTGCTCATAACCATTGAGAGCCATCTTGATTGATGCAGGAGAACTGGAGTCATCCCTATGTGCTCATAACCATTGAGAGCCATCTTGATTGATGCAGGAGAACTGGAGTCATCCCTATGTGCTCATAACCATTGAGAGCCATCTTGATTGATGCAGGAGAACTGGAGTCATCCCTATGTGCTCATAACCATTGAGAGCCTTCTTGATTGATGCAGGAGAACTGGAGTCATCCCTATGTGCTCATAACCATTGAGAGCCATCTTGATTGATGCAGGAGAACTGGAGTCATCCCTATGTGCTCATAGCCATTGAGAGCCATCTTGATTGATGCAGGAGAACTGGAGTCATCCCTATGTGCTCATAACCATTGAGAGCCATCTTGATTGATGCAGGAGAACTGGAGTCATCCCTATGTACTCATAACCATTGAGAGCCATCTTGATTGATGCAGGAGAACTGGAGTCATCCCTATGTGCTCATAACCATTGAGAGCCTTCTTGATTGATGCAGGAGAACTCGAGTCATCCCTATGTACTCATAACAATTGAGAGCCATCTTGATTGATGCAGGAGAACTGGAGTCATCCCTATGTGCTGAGCTCATAACCTTTGAGAGCCAACTTGATTGATGCAGGAGAACTGGAGTCATCCCTATGTACTCATAACCATTGAGAGCCATCTTGATTGATGCAGGAGAACTGGAGTCATCCCTATGTACTCATAACAATTGAGAGCCATCTTGATTGATGCAGGAGAACTGGAGTCATCCCTATGTGCTCATAACCATTGAGAGCCATCTTGATTGATGCAGGAGAACTGGAGTCATCCCTATGTACTCATAACCATTGAGAGCCATCTTGATTGATGCAGGAGAACTGGAGTCATCCCTATGTACTCATAACCATTGAGAGCCATCTTGATTGATGCAGGAGAACTGGAGTCATCCCTATGTACTCATAACCATTGAGAGACATCTTGATTGATGCAGGAGAACTGGAGTCATCCCTATGTGCTCATAACCATTGAGAGCCATCTTGATTGATGCAGGAGAACTGGAGTCATCCCTATGTGCTCATAACCATTGAGAGCCATCTTGATTGATGCAGGAGAACTGGAGTCATCCCTATGTGCTCATAACCATTGAGAGCCATCTTGATTGATGCAGGAGAACTGGAGTCATCCCTATGTGCTCATAACCATTGAGAGCCAACTTGATTGATGCAGGAGAACTGGAGTCATCCCTATGTGCTCATAACCATTGAGAGCCATCTTGATTGATGCAGGAGAACTGGAGTCATCCCTATGTGCTCATAACCATTGAGAGCCATCTTGATTGATGCAGGAGAACTGGAGTCATCCCTATGTGCTCATAACCATTGAGAGCCTTCTTGATTGATGCAGGAGAACTGGAGTCATCCCTATGTGCTCATAACCATTGAGAGCCATCTTGATTGATGCAGGAGAACTGGAGTCATCCCTATGTGCTCATAGCCATTGAGAGCCATCTTGATTGATGCAGGAGAACTGGAGTCATCCCTATGTGCTCATAACCATTGAGAGCCATCTTGATTGATGCAGGAGAACTGGAGTCATCCCTATGTACTCATAACCATTGAGAGCCATCTTGATTGATGCAGGAGAACTGGAGTCATCCCTATGTGCTCATAACAATTGAGAGCCATCTTGATTGATGCAGGAGAACTGGAGTCATCCCTATGTGCTGAGCTCATAACCATTGAGAGCCAACTTGATTGATGCAGGAGAACTGGAATCATCCCTATGTACTCATAACCATTGAGAGCCATCTTGATTGATGCAGGAGAACTGGAGTCATCCCTATGTACTCATAACCATTGAGAGCCATCTTGATTGAAGCAGGAGAACTGGAGTCATCCCTATGTGCTCATAACCATTGAGAGCCATCTTGATTGATTCAGGAGAACTGGAGTCATCCCTATGTGCTCATAACCATTGAGAGCCATCTTGATTGATGCAGGAGAACTGGAGTCATCCCTATGTGCTAATAACCATTGAGAGCCATCTTGATTGATGCAGGAGAACTGGAGTCATCCCTATGTGCTCATAACCATTGAGAGCCATCTTGATTGATGCAGGAGAACTGGAGTCATCCCTATGTGCTCATAACCATTGAGAGCCATCTTGATTGATGCTGGAGAACTGGAGTCATCCCTATGTGCTCATAACCATTGAGAGCCATCTTGATTGATGCTGGAGAACTGGAGTCATCCCTATGTGCTCATAACCATTGAGAGCCATCTTGATTGATGCAGGAGAACTGGAGTCATCCCTATGTGCTCATAACCATTGAGAGCCATCTTGATTGATGCAGGAGGAGAACTTGAGTCATCCCTATGTACTCATAACCATTGAGAGCCATCTTGATTGATGCTGGAGAACTGGAGTCATCGCTATGTGGTCATAACCATTGAGAGCCATCTCGATTGATGCAGGAGAACTGGAGTCATCCCTATGTACTCATAACCATTGAGAGACATCTTGATTGATGCAGGAGAACTGGAGTCATCCCTATGTGCTCATAACCATTGAGAGCCATCTTGATTGATGCAGGAGAACTGGAGTCATCCCTATGTGCTCATAACCACTGAGAGCCATCTTGATTGATGCAGGAGAACTGGAGTCATCCCTATGTGCTCATAACCATTGAGAGCCATCTTGATTGATGCAGGAGAACTGGAGTCATCCCTATGTGCTCATAACCATTGAGAGCCATCTTGATTGATGCAGGAGAACTGGAGTCATCCCTATGTGCTCATAACCATTGAGAGCCATCTTGATTGATGCAGGAGAACTGGAGTCATCCCTATGTGCTCATAACCATTGAGAGCCATCTTGATTGATGCAGGAGAACTGGAGTCATCCCTATGTGCTCATAACCATTGAGAGCCATCTTGATTGATGCAGGAGAACTGGAGTCATCCCTATGTGCTCATAACCATTGAGAGCCTTCTTGATTGATGCAGGAGAACTGGAGTCATCCCTATGTGCTCATAACCATTGAGAGCCATCTTGATTGATGCAGGAGAACTGGAGTCATCCCTATGTGCTCATAGCCATTGAGAGCCATCTTGATTGATGCAGGAGAACTGGAGTCATCCCTATGTGCTCGTAACCATTGAGAGCCATCTTGATTGATGCAGGAGAACTGGAGTCATCCCTATGTGCTCATAACCATTGAGAGCCTTCTTGATTGATGCAGGAGAACTCGAGTCATCCCTATGTACTCATAACAATTGAGAGCCATCTTGATTGATGCAGGAGAACTGGAGTCATCCCTATGTGCTGAGCTCATAACCATTGAGAGACAACTTGATTGATGCAGGAGAACTGGAGTCATCCCTATGTGCTCATAACCATTGAGAGCCATCTTGATTGATGCAGGAGAACTGGAGTCATCCCTATGTGCTCATAACCATTGAGAGCCATCTTGATTGATGCAGGAGAACTGGAGTCATCCCTATGTGCTCATAACCATTGAGAGCCATCTTGATTGATGCAGGAGAACTGGAGTCATCCCTATGTGCTCATAACCATTGAGAGCCATCTTGATTGATGCAGGAGAACTGGAGTCATCCCTATGTGCTCATAACCATTGAGAGCCTTCTTGATTGATGCAGGAGAACTGGAGTCATCCCTATGTGCTCATAACCATTGAGAGCCATCTTGATTGATGCAGGAGAACTGGAGTCATCCCTATGTGCTCATAGCCATTGAGAGCCATCTTGATTGATGCAGGAGAACTGGAGTCATCCCTATGTGCTCGTAACCATTGAGAGCCATCTTGATTGATGCAGGAGAACTGGAGTCATCCCTATGTGCTCATAACCATTGAGAGCCTTCTTGATTGATGCAGGAGAACTCGAGTCATCCCTATGTACTCATAACAATTGAGAGCCATCTTGATTGATGCAGGAGAACTGGAGTCATCCCTATGTGCTGAGCTCATAACCATTGAGAGACAACTTGATTGATGCAGGAGAACTGGAGTCATCCCTATGTGCTCATAACCATTGAGAGCCATCTTGATTGATGCAGGAGAACTGGAGTCATCCCTATGTGCTCATAACCATTGAGAGCCATCTTGATTGATGCAGGAGAACTGGAGTCATCCCTATGTGCTCATAACCATTGAGAGCCATCTTGATTGATGCAGGAGAACTGGAGTCATCCCTATGTGCTCATAACCATTGAGAGCCATCTTGATTGATGCAGGAGAACTGGAGTCATCCCTATGTGCTCATAACCATTGAGAGCCATCTTGATTGATGCAGGAGAACTGGAGTCATCCCTATGTGCTCATAACCATTGAGAGCCATCTTGATTGATGCAGGAGAACTGGAGTCATCCCTATGTGCTCATAACCATTGAGAGCCATCTTGATTGATGCAGGAGAACTGGAGTCATCCCTATGTGCTCATAACCATTGAGAGCCTTCTTGATTGATGCAGGAGAACTGGAGTCATCCCTATGTGCTCATAACCATTGAGAGCCATCTTGATTGATGCAGGAGAACTGGAGTCATCCCTATGTGCTCATAGCCATTGAGAGCCATCTTGATTGATGCAGGAGAACTGGAGTCATCCCTATGTGCTCATAACCATTGAGAGCCATCTTGATTGATGCAGGAGAACTGGAGTCATCCCTATGTGCTCATAACCATTGAGAGCCATCTTGATTGATGCAGGAGAACTGGAGTCATCCCTATGTGCTCATAACCATTGAGAGCCTTCTTGATTGATGCAGGAGAACTCGAGTCATCCCTATGTACTCATAACAATTGAGAGCCATCTTGATTGATGCAGGAGAACTGGAGTCATCCCTATGTGCTGAGCTCATAACCTTTGAGAGCCAACTTGATTGATGCAGGAGAACTGGAGTCATCCCTATGTACTCATAACCATTGAGAGCCATCTTGATTGATGCAGGAGAACTGGAGTCATCCCTATGTGCTCATAACCATTGAGAGCCTTCTTGATTGATGCAGGAGAACTCGAGTCATCCCTATGTACTCATAACAATTGAGAGCCATCTTGATTGATGCAGGAGAACTGGAGTCATCCCTATGTGCTGAGCTGATAACCTTTGAGAGCCAACTTGATTGATGCAGGAGAACTGGAGTCATCCCTATGTACTCATAACCATTGAGAGCCATCTTGATTGATGCAGGAGAACTGGAGTCATCCCTATGTACTCATAACCATTGAGAGCCATCTTGATTGATGCAGGAGAACTGGAGTCATCCCTATGTACTCATAACCATTGAGAGCCATCTTGATTGATGCTAGAACTGGAGTCATCCCTATGTGCTCATAACCATTGAGAGCCATCTTGATTGATACAGGAGAACTGGAGTCATCCCTATGTGCTCATAAGCCATCTTGATTGATGCAGGAGAACTGGAGTCATCCCTATGTGCTCATAACCATTGAGAGCCATCTTGATTGATGCAGGAGAACTGGAGTCATCCCTATGTGCTCATAACCATTGAGAGCCATCTTGATTGATGCAGGAGAACTGGAGTCATCCCTATGTGCTCATAACCATTGAGAGCCATCTTGATTGATGCAGGAGAACTGGAGTCATCCCTATGTGCTCATAACCATTGAGAGCCATCTTGATAGAACTGGAGTCATCCCTATGTGCTCATAACCATTGAGAGCCATCTTGATTGATGCAGGAGAACTGGAGTCATCCCTATGTGCTCATAACCATTGAGAGCCATCTTGATTGATGCAGGAGAACTGGAGTCATCCCTATGTGCTCATAACCATTGAGAGCCATCTTGATTGATGCAGGAGAACTGGAGTCATCCCTATGTGCTCATAACCATTGAGAGCCATCTTGATTGATTCAGGAGAACTGGAGTCATCCCTATGTGCTCATAACCATTGAGAGCCATCTTGATTGATGCAGGAGAACTGGAGTCATCCCTATGTGCTCATAACCATTGAGAGCCATCTTGATTGATGCAGGAGAACTGGAGTCATCCCTATGTGCTCATAACCATTGAGAGCCATCTTTATTGATGCAGGAGAACTGGAGTCATCCCTATGTGCTCATAACCATTGAGAGCCATCTTTATTGATGCAGGAGGAGAACTGGAGTCATCCCTATGTACTCATAACCATTGAGAGCCATCTTGATTGATGCTGGAGAACTGGAGTCATCCCTATGTACTCATAACCATTGAGAGCCATCTTGATTGATGCAGGAGAACTGGAGTCATCCCTATGTGCTCATAACCATTGAGAGCCATCTTGATTGATGCAGGAGAACTGGAGTCATCCCTATGTGCTAATAACCATTGAGAGCCATCTTGATTGATGCGCAGGAGAACTGGTGTCATCCCTATGTACTCATAACCATTGAGAGCCATCTTGATTGATGCAGGAGAACTGGAGTCATCCCTATGTACTCATAACCATTGAGAGACATCTTGATTGATGCAGGAGAACTGGAGTCATCCCTATGTGCTCATAACCATTGAGAGCCATCTTGATTGATGCAGGAGAACTGGAGTCATCCCTATGTGCTCATAACCATTGAGAGCCATCTTGATTGATGCAGGAGAACTGGAGTCATCCCTATGTGCTCATAACCATTGAGAGCCATCTTGATTGATGCAGGAGAACTGGAGTCATCCCTATGTGCTCATAACCATTGAGAGCCATCTTGATTGATGCAGGAGAACTGGAGTCATCCCTATGTGCTCATAACCATTGAGAGCCATCTTGATTGATGCAGGAGAACTGGAGTCATCCCTATGTGCTCATAACCATTGAGAGCCATCTTGATTGATGCAGGAGAACTGGAGTCATCCCTATGTGCTCATAACCATTGAGAGCCTTCTTGATTGATGCAGGAGAACTGGAGTCATCCCTATGTGCTCATAACCATTGAGAGCCATCTTGATTGATGCAGGAGAACTGGAGTCATCCCTATGTGCTCATAGCCATTGAGAGCCATCTTGATTGATGCAGGAGAACTGGAGTCATCCCTATGTGCTCATAACCATTGAGAGCCATCTTGATTGATGCAGGAGAACTGGAGTCATCCCTATGTACTCATAACCATTGAGAGCCATCTTGATTGATGCAGGAGAACTGGAGTCATCCCTATGTGCTCATAACCATTGAGAGCCTTCTTGATTGATGCAGGAGAACTCGAGTCATCCCTATGTACTCATAACAATTGAGAGCCATCTTGATTGATGCAGGAGAACTGGAGTCATCCCTATGTGCTGAGCTCATAACCTTTGAGAGCCAACTTGATTGATGCAGGAGAACTGGAGTCATCCCTATGTACTCATAACCATTGAGAGCCATCTTGATTGATGCAGGAGAACTGGAGTCATCCCTATGTACTCATAACAATTGAGAGCCATCTTGATTGATGCAGGAGAACTGGAGTCATCCCTATGTGCTCATAACCATTGAGAGCCATCTTGATTGATGCAGGAGAACTGGAGTCATCCCTATGTACTCATAACCATTGAGAGCCATCTTGATTGATGCAGGAGAACTGGAGTCATCCCTATGTACTCATAACCATTGAGAGCCATCTTGATTGATGCAGGAGAACTGGAGTCATCCCTATGTACTCATAACCATTGAGAGACATCTTGATTGATGCAGGAGAACTGGAGTCATCCCTATGTGCTCATAACCATTGAGAGCCATCTTGATTGATGCAGGAGAACTGGAGTCATCCCTATGTGCTCATAACCATTGAGAGCCATCTTGATTGATGCAGGAGAACTGGAGTCATCCCTATGTGCTCATAACCATTGAGAGCCATCTTGATTGATGCAGGAGAACTGGAGTCATCCCTATGTGCTCATAACCATTGAGAGCCAACTTGATTGATGCAGGAGAACTGGAGTCATCCCTATGTGCTCATAACCATTGAGAGCCATCTTGATTGATGCAGGAGAACTGGAGTCATCCCTATGTGCTCATAACCATTGAGAGCCATCTTGATTGATGCAGGAGAACTGGAGTCATCCCTATGTGCTCATAACCATTGAGAGCCTTCTTGATTGATGCAGGAGAACTGGAGTCATCCCTATGTGCTCATAACCATTGAGAGCCATCTTGATTGATGCAGGAGAACTGGAGTCATCCCTATGTGCTCATAGCCATTGAGAGCCATCTTGATTGATGCAGGAGAACTGGAGTCATCCCTATGTGCTCATAACCATTGAGAGCCATCTTGATTGATGCAGGAGAACTGGAGTCATCCCTATGTACTCATAACCATTGAGAGCCATCTTGATTGATGCAGGAGAACTGGAGTCATCCCTATGTGCTCATAACAATTGAGAGCCATCTTGATTGATGCAGGAGAACTGGAGTCATCCCTATGTGCTGAGCTCATAACCATTGAGAGCCAACTTGATTGATGCAGGAGAACTGGAATCATCCCTATGTACTCATAACCATTGAGAGCCATCTTGATTGATGCAGGAGAACTGGAGTCATCCCTATGTACTCATAACCATTGAGAGCCATCTTGATTGAAGCAGGAGAACTGGAGTCATCCCTATGTGCTCATAACCATTGAGAGCCATCTTGATTGATTCAGGAGAACTGGAGTCATCCCTATGTGCTCATAACCATTGAGAGCCATCTTGATTGATGCAGGAGAACTGGAGTCATCCCTATGTGCTAATAACCATTGAGAGCCATCTTGATTGATGCAGGAGAACTGGAGTCATCCCTATGTGCTCATAACCATTGAGAGCCATCTTGATTGATGCAGGAGAACTGGAGTCATCCCTATGTGCTCATAACCATTGAGAGCCATCTTGATTGATGCTGGAGAACTGGAGTCATCCCTATGTGCTCATAACCATTGAGAGCCATCTTGATTGATGCTGGAGAACTGGAGTCATCCCTATGTGCTCATAACCATTGAGAGCCATCTTGATTGATGCAGGAGAACTGGAGTCATCCCTATGTGCTCATAACCATTGAGAGCCATCTTGATTGATGCAGGAGGAGAACTTGAGTCATCCCTATGTACTCATAACCATTGAGAGCCATCTTGATTGATGCTGGAGAACTGGAGTCATCGCTATGTGGTCATAACCATTGAGAGCCATCTCGATTGATGCAGGAGAACTGGAGTCATCCCTATGTACTCATAACCATTGAGAGACATCTTGATTGATGCAGGAGAACTGGAGTCATCCCTATGTGCTCATAACCATTGAGAGCCATCTTGATTGATGCAGGAGAACTGGAGTCATCCCTATGTGCTCATAACCACTGAGAGCCATCTTGATTGATGCAGGAGAACTGGAGTCATCCCTATGTGCTCATAACCATTGAGAGCCATCTTGATTGATGCAGGAGAACTGGAGTCATCCCTATGTGCTCATAACCATTGAGAGCCATCTTGATTGATGCAGGAGAACTGGAGTCATCCCTATGTGCTCATAACCATTGAGAGCCATCTTGATTGATGCAGGAGAACTGGAGTCATCCCTATGTGCTCATAACCATTGAGAGCCATCTTGATTGATGCAGGAGAACTGGAGTCATCCCTATGTGCTCATAACCATTGAGAGCCATCTTGATTGATGCAGGAGAACTGGAGTCATCCCTATGTGCTCATAACCATTGAGAGCCTTCTTGATTGATGCAGGAGAACTGGAGTCATCCCTATGTGCTCATAACCATTGAGAGCCATCTTGATTGATGCAGGAGAACTGGAGTCATCCCTATGTGCTCATAGCCATTGAGAGCCATCTTGATTGATGCAGGAGAACTGGAGTCATCCCTATGTGCTCGTAACCATTGAGAGCCATCTTGATTGATGCAGGAGAACTGGAGTCATCCCTATGTGCTCATAACCATTGAGAGCCTTCTTGATTGATGCAGGAGAACTCGAGTCATCCCTATGTACTCATAACAATTGAGAGCCATCTTGATTGATGCAGGAGAACTGGAGTCATCCCTATGTGCTGAGCTCATAACCATTGAGAGACAACTTGATTGATGCAGGAGAACTGGAGTCATCCCTATGTGCTCATAACCATTGAGAGCCATCTTGATTGATGCAGGAGAACTGGAGTCATCCCTATGTGCTCATAACCATTGAGAGCCATCTTGATTGATGCAGGAGAACTGGAGTCATCCCTATGTGCTCATAACCATTGAGAGCCATCTTGATTGATGCAGGAGAACTGGAGTCATCCCTATGTGCTCATAACCATTGAGAGCCATCTTGATTGATGCAGGAGAACTGGAGTCATCCCTATGTGCTCATAACCATTGAGAGCCTTCTTGATTGATGCAGGAGAACTGGAGTCATCCCTATGTGCTCATAACCATTGAGAGCCATCTTGATTGATGCAGGAGAACTGGAGTCATCCCTATGTGCTCATAGCCATTGAGAGCCATCTTGATTGATGCAGGAGAACTGGAGTCATCCCTATGTGCTCGTAACCATTGAGAGCCATCTTGATTGATGCAGGAGAACTGGAGTCATCCCTATGTGCTCATAACCATTGAGAGCCTTCTTGATTGATGCAGGAGAACTCGAGTCATCCCTATGTACTCATAACAATTGAGAGCCATCTTGATTGATGCAGGAGAACTGGAGTCATCCCTATGTGCTGAGCTCATAACCATTGAGAGACAACTTGATTGATGCAGGAGAACTGGAGTCATCCCTATGTGCTCATAACCATTGAGAGCCATCTTGATTGATGCAGGAGAACTGGAGTCATCCCTATGTGCTCATAACCATTGAGAGCCATCTTGATTGATGCAGGAGAACTGGAGTCATCCCTATGTGCTCATAACCATTGAGAGCCATCTTGATTGATGCAGGAGAACTGGAGTCATCCCTATGTGCTCATAACCATTGAGAGCCATCTTGATTGATGCAGGAGAACTGGAGTCATCCCTATGTGCTCATAACCATTGAGAGCCATCTTGATTGATGCAGGAGAACTGGAGTCATCCCTATGTGCTCATAACCATTGAGAGCCATCTTGATTGATGCAGGAGAACTGGAGTCATCCCTATGTGCTCATAACCATTGAGAGCCATCTTGATTGATGCAGGAGAACTGGAGTCATCCCTATGTGCTCATAACCATTGAGAGCCTTCTTGATTGATGCAGGAGAACTGGAGTCATCCCTATGTGCTCATAACCATTGAGAGCCATCTTGATTGATGCAGGAGAACTGGAGTCATCCCTATGTGCTCATAGCCATTGAGAGCCATCTTGATTGATGCAGGAGAACTGGAGTCATCCCTATGTGCTCATAACCATTGAGAGCCATCTTGATTGATGCAGGAGAACTGGAGTCATCCCTATGTGCTCATAACCATTGAGAGCCATCTTGATTGATGCAGGAGAACTGGAGTCATCCCTATGTGCTCATAACCATTGAGAGCCTTCTTGATTGATGCAGGAGAACTCGAGTCATCCCTATGTACTCATAACAATTGAGAGCCATCTTGATTGATGCAGGAGAACTGGAGTCATCCCTATGTGCTGAGCTCATAACCTTTGAGAGCCAACTTGATTGATGCAGGAGAACTGGAGTCATCCCTATGTACTCATAACCATTGAGAGCCATCTTGATTGATGCAGGAGAACTGGAGTCATCCCTATGTGCTCATAACCATTGAGAGCCTTCTTGATTGATGCAGGAGAACTCGAGTCATCCCTATGTACTCATAACAATTGAGAGCCATCTTGATTGATGCAGGAGAACTGGAGTCATCCCTATGTGCTGAGCTGATAACCTTTGAGAGCCAACTTGATTGATGCAGGAGAACTGGAGTCATCCCTATGTACTCATAACCATTGAGAGCCATCTTGATTGATGCAGGAGAACTGGAGTCATCCCTATGTACTCATAACCATTGAGAGCCATCTTGATTGATGCAGGAGAACTGGAGTCATCCCTATGTACTCATAACCATTGAGAGCCATCTTGATTGATGCAGGAGAACTGGAGTCATCCCTATGTGCTCATAACCATTGAGAGCCATCTTGATTGATGCAGGAGAACTGGAGTCATCCCTATGTGCTCATAACCATTGAGAGCCATCTTGATTGATGCAGGAGAACTGGAGTCATCCCTATGTGCTCATAACCATTGAGAGCCATCTTGATTGATGCAGGAGAACTGGAGTCATCCCTATGTGCTCATAACCATTGAGAGCCATCTTGATTGATGCAGGAGAACTGGAGTCATCCCTATGTGCTCATAACCATTGAGAGCCATCTTGATTGATGCAGGAGAACTGGAGTCATCCCTATGTGCTCATAACCATTGAGAGCCTTCTTGATTGATGCAGGAGAACTGGAGTCATCCCTATATGCTCATAACCATTGAGAGCCATCATGATTGATGCAGGAGAACTGGAGTCATCCCTATGTGCTCATAGCCATTGAGAGCCATCTTGATTGATGCAGGAGAACTGGAGTCATCCCTATGTGCTCATAACCATTGAGAGCCATCTTGATTGATGCAGGAGAACTGGAGTCATCCCTATGTACTCATAACCATTGAGAGCCATCTTGATTGATGCAGGAGAACTGGAGTCATCCCTATGTGCTCATAACCATTGAGAGCCTTCTTGATTGATGCAGGAGAACTCGAGTCATCCCTATGTACTCATAACAATTGAGAGCCATCTTGATTGATGCAGGAGAACTGGAGTCATCCCTATGTGCTGAGCTCATAACCATTGAGAGCCAACTTGATTGATGCAGGAGAACTGGAATCATCCCTATGTACTCATAACCATTGAGAGCCATCTTGATTGATGCAGGAGAACTGGAGTCATCCCTATGTACTCATAACCATTGAGAGCCATCTTGATTGAAGCAGGAGAACTGGAGTCATCCCTATGTGCTCATAACCATTGAGAGCCATCTTGATTGATTCAGGAGAACTGGAGTCATCCCTATGTGCTCATAACCATTGAGAGCCATCTTGATTGATGCAGGAGAACTGGAGTCATCCCTATGTGCTAATAACCATTGAGAGCCATCTTGATTGATGCAGGAGAACTGGAGTCATCCCTATGTGCTCATAACCATTGAGAGCCATCTTGATTGATGCAGGAGAACTGGAGTCATCCCTATGTACTCATAACCATTGAGAGACATCTTGATTGATGCAGGAGAACTGGAGTCATCCCTATGTGCTCATAACCATTGAGAGCCATCTTGATTGATGCAGCAGAACTGGAGTCATCCCTATGTGCTCATAACCATTGAGAGCCATCTTGATTGATGCTGGAGAACTGGAGTCATCCCTATGTGCTCATAACCATTGAGAGCCATCTTGATTGATGCAGGAGAACTGGAGTCATCCCTATGTGCTCATAACCATTGAGAGCCATCTTGATTGATGCAGGAGGAGAACTGGAGTCATCCCTATGTACTCATAACCATTGAGAGCCATCTTGATTGATGCTGGAGAACTGGAGTCATCCCTATGTGCTCATAACCATTGAGAGCCATCTTGATTGATACAGGAGAACTGGAGTCATCCCTATGTACTCATAACCATTGAGAGCCATCTTGATTGATACAGGAGAACTGGAGTCATCCCTATGTACTCATAACCATTGAGAGCCATCTTGATTGATGCAGGAGAACTGGAGTCATCCCTATGTGCTCATAACCATTGAGAGCCATCTTGATTGATGCAGGAGAACTGGAGTCATCCCTATGAACTCATAACCATTGAGAGCTATCTTGATTGATACAGGATAACTGGAGTCATCCCTATGTGCTCATAACCATTGAGAGCCATCTTGATTGATGCAGGAGAACTGGAGTCATCCCTATGTACTCATAACCATTGAGAGCCATCTTGATTGATGCAGGAGAACTGGAGTCATCCCTATGTACTCATAACCATTGAGAGTCATCTTGATTGATGCAGGAGAACTGGAGTCATCCCTATGTGCTCATAACCATATTGAGAGCCATCTTGATTGATGCAGGAGAACTGGAGTCATCCCTATGTGCTCATAACCATTGAGAGCCATCTTGATTGATGCAGGAGAACTGGAGTCATCCCTATGTGCTCATAACCATTGAGAGCCATCTTGATTGATGCAGGAGAACTGGAGTCATCCCTATGTGCTCATAACCATTGAGAGCCATCTTGATTGATGCAGGTGAACTGGAGTCATCCCTATGTGCTCATAACCATTGAGAGCCATCTTGATTGATGCAGGAGAACTGGAGTCATCCCTATGTGCTCATAACCATTGAGAGCCACCTTGATTGATGCAGGAGAACTGGAGTCATCCCTATGTGCTCATAACCATTGAGAGCCACCTTGATTGATGCAGGAGAACTGGAGTCATCCCTATGTGCTCATAACCATTGAGAGCCATCTTGATTGATGCAGGAGAACTGGAGTCATCCCTATGTGCTCATAACCATTGAGAGCCATCTTGATTGATGCAGGAGAACTGGAGTCATCCCTATGTGCTCATAACCATTGAGAGCCATCTTGATTGATGCAGGAGAACTGGAGTCATCCCTATGTGCTCATAATCATTGAGAGCCATCTTGATTGATGCAGGAGAACTGGAGTCATCCCTATGTGCTCATAACCATTGAGAGCCATCTTGATTGATGCAGGAGAACTGGAGTCATCCCTATGTGCTAATAACCATTGAGAGCCATCTTGATTGATGCAGGAGAACTGGAGTCATCCCTATGTGCTCATAACCATTGAGAGCCATCTTGATTGATGCAGGAGAACTGGAGTCATCCCTATGTGCTCATAACCATTGAGAGCCATCTTGATTGATGCAGGAGAACTGGAGTCATCCCTATGAACTCATAACCATTGAGAGCTATCTTGATTGATACAGGATAACTGGAGTCATCCCTATGTGCTCATAACCATTGAGAGCCATCTTGATTGATGCAGGAGAACTGGAGTCATCCCTATGTACTCATAACCATTGAGAGCCATCTTGATTGATGCAGGAGAACTGGAGTCATCCCTATGTACTCATAACCATTGAGAGTCATCTTGATTGATGCAGGAGAACTGGAGTCATCCCTATGTGCTCATAACCATATTGAGAGCCATCTTGATTGATGCAGGAGAACTGGAGTCATCCCTATGTGCTCATAACCATTGAGAGCCATCTTGATTGATGCAGGAGAACTGGAGTCATCCCTATGTGCTCATAACCATTGAGAGCCATCTTGATTGATGCAGGAGAACTGGAGTCATCCCTATGTGCTCATAACCATTGAGAGCCACATTGATTGATGCAGGAGAACTGGAGTCATCCCTATGTGCTCATAACCATTGAGAGCCATCTTGATTGATGCAGGAGAACTGGAGTCATCCCTATGAACTCATAACCATTGAGAGCTATCTTGATTGATACAGGATAACTGGAGTCATCCCTATGTGCTCATAACCATTGAGAGCCATCTTGATTGATGCAGGAGAACTGGAGTCATCCCTATGTACTCATAACCATTGAGAGCCATCTTGATTGATGCAGGAGAACTGGAGTCATCCCTATGTACTCATAACCATTGAGAGTCATCTTGATTGATGCAGGAGAACTGGAGTCATCCCTATGTGCTCATAACCATATTGAGAGCCATCTTGATTGATGCAGGAGAACTGGAGTCATCCCTATGTGCTCATAACCATTGAGAGCCATCTTGATTGATGCAGGAGAACTGGAGTCATCCCTATGTGCTCATAACCATTGAGAGCCATCTTGATTGATGCAGGAGAACTGGAGTCATCCCTATGTGCTCATAACCATTGAGAGCCACATTGATTGATGCAGGAGAACTGGAGTCATCCCTATGTGCTCATAACCATTGAGAGCCACCTTGATTGATGCAGGAGAACTGGAGTCATCCCTATGTGCTCATAACCATTGAGAGCCACCTTGATTGATGCAGGAGAACTGGAGTCATCCCTATGTGCTCATAACCATTGAGAGCCATCTTGATTGATGCAGGAGAACTGGAGTCATCCCTATGTGCTCATAACCATTGAGAGCCATCTTGATTGATGCAGGAGAACTGGAGTCATCCCTATGTGCTCATAACCATTGAGAGCCATCTTGATTGATGCAGGAGAACTGGAGTCATCCCTATGTGCTCATAACCATTGAGAGCCATCTTGATTGATGCAGGAGAACTGGAGTCATCCCTATGTGCTCATAACCATTGAGAGCCATCTTGATTGATGCAGGAGAACTGGAGTCATCCCTATGTGCTCATAACCATTGAGAGTCATCTTGATTGATGCAGGAGGAGAACTGGAGTCATCCCTATGTGCTCATAACCATTGAGAGCCATCTTGATTGATGCAGGAGAACTAGAGTCATCCCTATGTGCTCATAACCATTGAGAGCCATCTTGATTGATGCAGGAGAACTGGAGTCATCCCTATGTGCTCATAACCATTGAGAGCCATCTTGATTGATGCAGGAGGAGAACTGGAGTCATCCCTATGTGCTCATAACCATTGAGAGCCATCTTGATTGATGCAGGAGAACTGGAGTCATCCCTATGTGCTCATAACCATTGAGAGCCATCTTGATTGATGCAGGAGAACTGGAGTCATCCCTATGTGCTCATAACCATTGAGAGCCATCTTGATTGATGCAGGAGAACTGGAGTCATCCCTATGTGCTCATAACCATTGAGAGCCATCTTGATTGTTGCAGGAGAACTGGAGTCATCCCTATGTGCTCATAACCATTGAGAGTCATCTTGATTGATGCAGGAGAACTGGAGTCATCCCTATGTGCTCATAACCATTGAGAGCCATCTTGATTGATGCAGGAGAACTGGAGTCATCCCTATGTGCTCATAACCATTGAGAGCCATCTTGATTGATGCAGGAGAACTGGAGTCATCCCTATGTGCTCATAACCATTGAGAGCCATCTTGATTGATGCAGGAGAACTGGAGTCATCCCTATGTGCTCATAACCATTGAGAGCCATCTTGATTGATGCAGGAGAACTGGAGTCATCCCTATGTGCTCATAAGCCATCTTGATTGATGCAGGAGAACTGGAGTCATCCCTATGTGCTCATAACCATTGAGAGCCATCTTGATTGATGCAGGAGAACTGGAGTCATCCCTATGTGCTCATAACCATTGAGAGCCATCTTGATTGATGCAGGAGAACTGGAGTCATCCCTATGTGCTCATAACCATTGAGAGCCATCTTGATTGATGCAGGAGAACTGGAGTCATCCCTATGTGCTCATAACCATTGAGAGCCATCTTGATTGATGCAGGAGAACTGGAGTCATCCCTATGTGCTCATAACCATTGAGAGCCATCTTGATTGATGCAGGAGAACTGGAGTCATCCCTATGTGCTCATAACCATTGAGAGTCATCTTGATTGATGCAGGAGAACTGGAGTCATCCCTATGTGCTCATAACCATTGAGAGCCATGTTGATTGATGCAGGAGAACTGGAGTCATCCCTATGTGCTCATAACCATTGAGAGCCATCTTGATTGATGCAGGAGAACTGGAGTCATCCCTATGTGCTCATAACCATTGAGAGCCATCTTGATTGATGCAGGAGAACTGGAGTCATCCCTATGTGCTCATAACCACTGAGAGCCATCTTGATTCATGCAGGAGAACTGGAGTCATCCCTATGTGCTCATAACCATTGAGAGCCATCTTGATTGATGCAGGAGGAGAACTGGAGTCATCCCTATGTGCTCATAACCATTGAGAGCCATCTTGATTGATGCAGGAGAACTGGAGTCATCCCTATGTGCTCATAACCATTGAGAGCCATCTTGATTGATGCAGGAGAACTGGAGTCATCCCTATATACTCATAACCATTGAGAGCCATCTTGATTGATTCAGGAGAACTAGAGTCATCCCTATGTGCTCATAACCATTGAGATCTTGATTGATGCAGGAGAACTGGAGTCATCCCTATGTGCTCATAACCATTGAGAGCCATCTTTATTGATGCAGGAGGAGAACTGGAGTCATCCCTATGTACTCATAACCATTGAGAGCCATCTTGATTGATGCTGGAGAACTGGAGTCATCCCTATGTGCTCATAACCATTGAGAGCCATCTTGATTGATGCAGGAGAACTGGAGTCATCCCTATGTGCTCATAACCATTGAGAGCCATCTTGATTGATGCAGGAGGAGAACTGGAGTCATCCCTATGTACTCATAACCATTGAGAGCCATCTTGATTGATGCTGGAGAACTGGAGTCATCCCTATGTGCTCATAACCATTGAGAGCCATCTTGATTGATACAGGAGAACTGGAGTCATCCCTATGTGCTCATAAGCCATCTTGATTGATGCAGGAGAACTGGAGTCATCCCTATGTGCTCATAACCATTGAGAGCCATCTTGATTGATGCAGGAGAACTGGAGTCATCCCTATGTGCTCATAACCATTGAGAGCCATCTTGATTGATGCAGGAGAACTGGAGTCATCCCTATGTGCTCATAACCATTGAGAGCCATCTTGATTGATGCAGGAGAACTGGAGTCATCCCTATGTGCTCATAACCATTGAGAGCCATCTTGATAGAACTGGAGTCATCCCTATGTGCTCATAACCATTGAGAGCCATCTTGATTGATGCAGGAGAACTGGAGTCATCCCTATGTGCTCATAACCATTGAGAGCCATCTTGATTGATGCAGGAGAACTGGAGTCATCCCTATGTGCTCATAACCATTGAGAGCCATCTTGATTGATGCAGGAGAACTGGAGTCATCCCTATGTGCTCATAACCATTGAGAGCCATCTTGATTGATTCAGGAGAACTGGAGTTATCCCTATGTGCTCATAACCATTGAGAGCCATCTTGATTGATGCAGGAGAACTGGAGTCATCCCTATGTGCTCATAACCATTGAGAGCCATCTTGATTGATGCAGGAGAACTGGAGTCATCCCTATGTGCTCATAACCATTGAGAGCCATCTTTATTGATGCAGGAGAACTGGAGTCATCCCTATGTACTCATAACCATTGAGAGCCATCTTGATTGATGCAGGAGAACTGGAGTCATCCCTATGTACTCATAACAATTGAGAGCCATCTTGATTGATGCAGGAGAACTGGAGTCATCCCTATGTGCTGAGCTCATAACCTTTGAGAGCCAACTTGATTGATGCAGGAGAACTGGAGTCATCCCTATGTACTCATAACCATTGAGAGCCATCTTGATTGATGCAGGAGAACTGGAGTCATCCCTATGTACTCATAACCATTGAGAGCCATCTTGATTGATGCAGGAGAACTGGAGTCATCCCTATGTACTCATAACCATTGAGAGCCATCTTGATTGATGCAGGAGAACTGGAGTCATCCCTATGTACTCATAACCATTGAGAGACATCTTGATTGATGCAGGAGAACTGGAGTCATCCCTATGTGCTCATAACCATTGAGAGCCATCTTGATTGATGCAGGAGAACTGGAGTCATCCCTATGTGCTCATAACCATTGAGAGCCATCTTGATTGATGCAGGAGAACTGGAGTCATCCCTATGTGCTCATAACCATTGAGAGCCATCTTGATTGATGCAGGAGAACTGGAGTCATCCCTATGTGCTCATAACCATTGAGAGCCAACTTGATTGATGCAGGAGAACTGGAGTCATCCCTATGTGCTCATAACCATTGAGAGCCATCTTGATTGATGCAGGAGAACTGGAGTCATCCCTATGTGCTCATGAGAGCCATCTTGATTGATGCAGGAGAACTGGAGTCATCCCTATGTGCTCATAACCATTGAGAGCCTTCTTGATTGATGCAGGAGAACTGGAGTCATCCCTATGTGCTCATAACCATTGAGAGCCATCTTGATTGATGCAGGAGAACTGGAGTCATCCCTATGTGCTCATAGCCATTGAGAGCCATCTTGATTGATGCAGGAGAACTGGAGTCATCCCTATGTGCTCATAACCATTGAGAGCCATCTTGATTGATGCAGGAGAACTGGAGTCATCCCTATGTACTCATAACCATTGAGAGCCATCTTGATTGATGCAGGAGAACTGGAGTCATCCCTATGTGCTCATAACCATTGAGAGCCTTCTTGATTGATGCAGGAGAACTCGAGTCATCCCTATGTACTCATAACAATTGAGAGCCATCTTGATTGATGCAGGAGAACTGGAGTCATCCCTATGTGCTGAGCTCATAACCATTGAGAGCCAACTTGATTGATGCAGGAGAACTGGAATCATCCCTATGTACTCATAACCATTGAGAGCCATCTTGATTGATGCAGGAGAACTGGAGTCATCCCTATGTACTCATAACCATTGAGAGCCATCTTGATTGAAGCAGGAGAACTGGAGTCATCCCTATGTGCTCATAACCATTGAGAGCCATCTTGATTGATTCAGGAGAACTGGAGTCATCCCTATGTGCTCATAACCATTGAGAGCCATCTTGATTGATGCAGGAGAACTGGAGTCATCCCTATGTGCTAATAACCATTGAGAGCCATCTTGATTGATGCAGGAGAACTGGAGTCATCCCTATGTGCTCATAACCATTGAGAGCCATCTTGATTGATGCAGGAGAACTGGAGTCATCCCTATGTGCTCATAACCATTGAGAGCCATCTTGATTGATGCAGCAGAACTGGAGTCATCCCTATGTGCTCATAACCATTGAGAGCCATCTTGATTGATGCTGGAGAACTGGAGTCATCCCTATGTGCTCATAACCATTGAGAGCCATCTTGATTGATGCAGGAGAACTGGAGTCATCCCTATGTGCTCATAACCATTGAGAGCCATCTTGATTGATGCAGGAGGAGAACTTGAGTCATCCCTATGTACTCATAACCATTGAGAGCCATCTTGATTGATGCTGGAGAACTGGAGTCATCGCTATGTGCTCATAACCATTGAGAGCCATCTCGATTGATGCAGGAGAACTGGAGTCATCCCTATGTACTCATAACCATTGAGAGACATCTTGATTGATGCAGGAGAACTGGAGTCATCCCTATGTGCTCATAACCATTGAGAGCCATCTTGATTGATGCAGGAGAACTGGAGTCATCCCTATGTGCTCATAACCATTGAGAGCCATCTTGATTGATGCAGGAGAACTGGAGTCATCCCTATGTGCTCATAACCATTGAGAGCCATCTTGATTGATGCAGGAGAACTGGAGTCATCCCTATGTGCTCATAACCATTGAGAGCCATCTTGATTGATGCAGGAGAACTGGAGTCATCCCTATGTGCTCATAACCATTGAGAGCCATCTTGATTGATGCAGGAGAACTGGAGTCATCCCTATGTGCTCATAACCATTGAGAGCCATCTTGATTGATGCAGGAGAACTGGAGTCATCCCTATGTGCTCATAACCATTGAGAGCCATCTTGATTGATGCAGGAGAACTGGAGTCATCCCTATGTGCTCATAACCATTGAGAGCCTTCTTGATTGATGCAGGAGAACTGGAGTCATCCCTATGTGCTCATAACCATTGAGAGCCATCTTGATTGATGCAGGAGAACTGGAGTCATCCCTATGTGCTCATAGCCATTGAGAGCCATCTTGATTGATGCAGGAGAACTGGAGTCATCCCTATGTGCTCGTAACCATTGAGAGCCATCTTGATTGATGCAGGAGAACTGGAGTCATCCCTATGTGCTCATAACCATTGAGAGCCTTCTTGATTGATGCAGGAGAACTCGAGTCATCCCTATGTACTCATAACAATTGAGAGCCATCTTGATTGATGCAGGAGAACTGGAGTCATCCCTATGTGCTGAGCTCATAACCATTGAGAGACAACTTGATTGATGCAGGAGAACTGGAGTCATCCCTATGTGCTCATAACCATTGAGAGCCATCTTGATTGATGCAGGAGAACTGGAGTCATCCCTATGTGCTCATAACCATTGAGAGCCATCTTGATTGATGCAGGAGAACTGGAGTCATCCCTATGAACTCATAACCATTGAGAGCTATCTTGATTGATACAGGATAACTGGAGTCATCCCTATGTGCTCATAACCATTGAGAGCCATCTTGATTGATGCAGGAGAACTGGAGTCATCCCTATGTACTCATAACCATTGAGAGCCATCTTGATTGATGCAGGAGAACTGGAGTCATCCCTATGTACTCATAACCATTGAGAGTCATCTTGATTGATGCAGGAGAACTGGAGTCATCCCTATGTGCTCATAACCATATTGAGAGCCATCTTGATTGATGCAGGAGAACTGGAGTCATCCCTATGTGCTCATAACCATTGAGAGCCATCTTGATTGATGCAGGAGAACTGGAGTCATCCCTATGTGCTCATAACCATTGAGAGCCATCTTGATTGATGCAGGAGAACTGGAGTCATCCCTATGTGCTCATAACCATTGAGAGCCATCTTGATTGATGCAGGTGAACTGGAGTCATCCCTATGTGCTCATAACCATTGAGAGCCATCTTGATTGATGCAGGAGAACTGGAGTCATCCCTATGTGCTCATAACCATTGAGAGCCATCTTGATTGATGCAGGAGAACTGGAGTCATCCCTATGTGCTCATAACCATTGAGAGCCACCTTGATTGATGCAGGAGAACTGGAGTCATCCCTATGTGCTCATAACCATTGAGAGCCACCTTGATTGATGCAGGAGAACTGGAGTCATCCCTATGTGCTCATAACCATTGAGAGCCACCTTGATTGATGCAGGAGAACTGGAGTCATCCCTATGTGCTCATAACCATTGAGAGCCATCTTGATTGATGCAGGAGAACTGGAGTCATCCCTATGTGCTCATAACCATTGAGAGCCATCTTGATTGATGCAGGAGAACTGGAGTCATCCCTATGTGCTCATAACCATTGAGAGCCATCTTGATTGATGCAGGAGAACTGGAGTCATCCCTATGTGCTCATAACCATTGAGAGCCATCTTGATTGATGCAGGAGAACTGGAGTCATCCCTATGTGCTAATAACCATTGAGAGCCATCTTGATTGATGCAGGAGAACTGGAGTCATCCCTATGTGCTCATAACCATTGAGAGCCATCTTGATTGATGCAGGAGAACTGGAGTCATCCCTATGTGCTCATAACCATTGAGAGCCATCTTGATTGATGCAGGAGAACTGGAGTCATCCCTATGAACTCATAACCATTGAGAGCTATCTTGATTGATACAGGATAACTGGAGTCATCCCTATGTGCTCATAACCATTGAGAGCCATCTTGATTGATGCAGGAGAACTGGAGTCATCCCTATGTACTCATAACCATTGAGAGCCATCTTGATTGATGCAGGAGAACTGGAGTCATCCCTATGTACTCATAACCATTGAGAGTCATCTTGATTGATGCAGGAGAACTGGAGTCATCCCTATGTGCTCATAACCATATTGAGAGCCATCTTGATTGATGCAGGAGAACTGGAGTCATCCCTATGTGCTCATAACCATTGAGAGCCATCTTGATTGATGCAGGAGAACTGGAGTCATCCCTATGTGCTCATAACCATTGAGAGCCATCTTGATTGATGCAGGAGAACTGGAGTCATCCCTATGTGCTCATAACCATTGAGAGCCACCTTGATTGATGCAGGAGAACTGGAGTCATCCCTATGTGCTCATAACCATTGAGAGCCACCTTGATTGATGCAGGAGAACTGGAGTCATCCCTATGTGCTCATAACCATTGAGAGCCACCTTGATTGATGCAGGAGAACTGGAGTCATCCCTATGTGCTCATAACCATTGAGAGCCATCTTGATTGATGCAGGAGAACTGGAGTCATCCCTATGTGCTCATAACCATTGAGAGCCATCTTGATTGATGCAGGAGAACTGGAGTCATCCCTATGTGCTCATAACCATTGAGAGCCATCTTGATTGATGCAGGAGAACTGGAGTCATCCCTATGTGCTCATAACCATTGAGAGCCATCTTGATTGATGCAGGAGAACTGGAGTCATCCCTATGTGCTCATAACCATTGAGAGCCATCTTGATTGATGCAGGAGAACTGGAGTCATCCCTATGTGCTCATAACCATTGAGAGTCATCTTGATTGATGCAGGAGGAGAACTGGAGTCATCCCTATGTGCTCATAACCATTGAGAGCCATCTTGATTGATGCAGGAGAACTAGAGTCATCCCTATGTGCTCATAACCATTGAGAGCCATCTTGATTGATGCAGGAGAACTGGAGTCATCCCTATGTGCTCATAACCATTGAGAGCCATCTTGATTGATGCAGGAGGAGAACTGGAGTCATCCCTATGTGCTCATAACCATTGAGAGCCATCTTGATTGATGCAGGAGGAGAACTGGAGTCATCCCTATGTGCTCATAACCATTGAGAGCCATCTTGATTGATGCAGGAGAACTGAAGTCATCCCTATGTGCTCATAACCATTGAGAGCCATCTTGATTGATGCAGGAGAACTGGAGTCATCCCTATGTGCTCATAACCATTGAGAGCCATCTTGATTGTTGCAGGAGAACTGGAGTCATCCCTATGTGCTCATAACCATTGAGAGTCATCTTGATTGATGCAGGAGAACTGGAGTCATCCCTATGTGCTCATAACCATTGAGAGCCATCTTGATTGATGCAGGAGAACTGGAGTCATCCCTATGTGCTCATAACCATTGAGAGCCATCTTGATTGATGCAGGAGAACTGGAGTCATCCCTATGTGCTCATAACCATTGAGAGCCATCTTGATTGATGCAGGAGAACTGGAGTCATCCCTATGTGCTCATAAGCCATCTTGATTGATGCAGGAGAACTGGAGTCATCCCTATGTGCTCATAACCATTGAGAGCCATCTTGATTGATGCAGGAGAACTGGAGTCATCCCTATGTGCTCATAACCATTGAGAGCCATCTTGATTGATGCAGGAGAACTGGAGTCATCCCTATGTGCTCATAACCATTGAGAGCCATCTTGATTGATGCAGGAGAACTGGAGTCATCCCTATGTGCTCATAACCATTGAGAGCCATCTTGATTGATGCAGGAGAACTGGAGTCATCCCTATGTGCTCATAACCATTGAGAGCCATCTTGATTGATGCAGGAGAACTGGAGTCATCCCTATGTGCTCATAACCATTGAGAGTCATCTTGATTGATGCAGGAGAACTGGAGTCATCCCTATGTGCTCATAACCATTGAGAGCCATGTTGATTGATGCAGGAGAACTAGAGTCATCCCTATGTGCTCATAACCATTGAGAGCCATCTTGATTGATGCAGGAGAACTGGAGTCATCCCTATGTGCTCATAACCATTGAGAGCCATCTTGATTGATGCAGGAGAACTGGAGTCATCCCTATGTGCTCATAACCACTGAGAGCCATCTTGATTCATGCAGGAGAACTGGAGTCATCCCTATGTGCTCATAACCATTGAGAGCCATCTTGATTGATGCAGGAGGAGAACTGGAGTCATCCCTATGTGCTCATAACCATTGAGAGCCATCTTGATTGATGCAGGAGAACTGGAGTCATCCCTATGTGCTCATAACCATTGAGAGCCATCTTGATTGATGCAGGAGAACTGGAGTCATCCCTATATACTCATAACCATTGAGAGCCATCTTGATTGATTCAGGAGAACTAGAGTCATCCCTATGTGCTCATAACCATTGAGATCTTGATTGATGCAGGAGAACTGGAGTCATCCCTATGTGCTCATAACCATTGAGAGCCATCTTTATTGATGCAGGAGGAGAACTGGAGTCATCCCTATGTACTCATAACCATTGAGAGCCATCTTGATTGATGCTGGAGAACTGGAGTCATCCCTATGTGCTCATAACCATTGAGAGCCATCTTGATTGATGCAGGAGAACTGGAGTCATCCCTATGTGCTCATAACCATTGAGAGCCATCTTGATTGATGCAGGAGGAGAACTGGAGTCATCCCTATGTACTCATAACCATTGAGAGCCATCTTGATTGATGCTGGAGAACTGGAGTCATCCCTATGTGCTCATAACCATTGAGAGCCATCTTGATTGATACAGGAGAACTGGAGTCATCCCTATGTGCTCATAAGCCATCTTGATTGATGCAGGAGAACTGGAGTCATCCCTATGTGCTCATAACCATTGAGAGCCATCTTGATTGATGCAGGAGAACTGGAGTCATCCCTATGTGCTCATAACCATTGAGAGCCATCTTGATAGAACTGGAGTCATCCCTATGTGCTCATAACCATTGAGAGCCATCTTGATTGATGCAGGAGAACTGGAGTCATCCCTATGTGCTCATAACCATTGAGAGCCATCTTGATTGATGCAGGAGAACTGGAGTCATCCCTATGTGCTCATAACCATTGAGAGCCATCTTGATTGATGCAGGAGAACTGGAGTCATCCCTATGTGCTCATAACCATTGAGAGCCATCTTGATTGATTCAGGAGAACTGGAGTTATCCCTATGTGCTCATAACCATTGAGAGCCATCTTGATTGATGCAGGAGAACTGGAGTCATCCCTATGTGCTCATAACCATTGAGAGCCATCTTGATTGATGCAGGAGAACTGGAGTCATCCCTATGTGCTCATAACCATTGAGAGCCATCTTTATTGATGCAGGAGAACTGGAGTCATCCCTATGTACTCATAACCATTGAGAGCCATCTTGATTGATGCAGGAGAACTGGAGTCATCCCTATGTACTCATAACAATTGAGAGCCATCTTGATTGATGCAGGAGAACTGGAGTCATCCCTATGTGCTGAGCTCATAACCTTTGAGAGCCAACTTGATTGATGCAGGAGAACTGGAGTCATCCCTATGTACTCATAACCATTGAGAGCCATCTTGATTGATGCAGGAGAACTGGAGTCATCCCTATGTACTCATAACCATTGAGAGCCATCTTGATTGATGCAGGAGAACTGGAGTCATCCCTATGTACTCATAACCATTGAGAGCCATCTTGATTGATGCAGGAGAACTGGAGTCATCCCTATGTACTCATAACCATTGAGAGACATCTTGATTGATGCAGGAGAACTGGAGTCATCCCTATGTGCTCATAACCATTGAGAGCCATCTTGATTGATGCAGGAGAACTGGAGTCATCCCTATGTGCTCATAACCATTGAGAGCCATCTTGATTGATGCAGGAGAACTGGAGTCATCCCTATGTGCTCATAACCATTGAGAGCCATCTTGATTGATGCAGGAGAACTGGAGTCATCCCTATGTGCTCATAACCATTGAGAGCCATCTTGATTGATGCAGGAGAACTGGAGTCATCCCTATGTGCTCATAACCATTGAGAGCCATCTTGATTGATGCAGGAGAACTGGAGTCATCCCTATGTGCTCATGAGAGCCATCTTGATTGATGCAGGAGAACTGGAGTCATCCCTATGTGCTCATAACCATTGAGAGCCTTCTTGATTGATGCAGGAGAACTGGAGTCATCCCTATGTGCTAATAACCATTGAGAGCCATCTTGATTGATGCAGGAGAACTGGAGTCATCCCTATGTGCTCATAGCCATTGAGAGCCATCTTGATTGATGCAGGAGAACTGGAGTCATCCCTATGTGCTCATAACCATTGAGAGCCATCTTGATTGATGCAGGAGAACTGGAGTCATCCCTATGTACTCATAACCATTGAGAGCCATCTTGATTGATGCAGGAGAACTGGAGTCATCCCTATGTGCTCATAACCATTGAGAGCCTTCTTGATTGATGCAGGAGAACTCGAGTCATCCCTATGTACTCATAACAATTGAGAGCCATCTTGATTGATGCAGGAGAACTGGAGTCATCCCTATGTGCTGAGCTCATAACCATTGAGAGCCAACTTGATTGATGCAGGAGAACTGGAATCATCCCTATGTACTCATAACCATTGAGAGCCATCTTGATTGATGCAGGTGAACTGGAGTCATCCCTATGTACTCATAACCATTGAGAGCCATCTTGATTGAAGCAGGAGAACTGGAGTCATCCCTATGTGCTCATAACCATTGAGAGCCATCTTGATTGATTCAGGAGAACTGGAGTCATCCCTATGTGCTCATAACCATTGAGAGCCATCTTGATTGATGCAGGAGAACTGGAGTCATCCCTATGTGCTAATAACCATTGAGAGCCATCTTGATTGATGCAGGAGAACTGGAGTCATCCCTATGTGCTCATAACCATTGAGAGCCATCTTGATTGATGCAGGAGAACTGGAGTCATCCCTATGTGCTCATAACCATTGAGAGCCATCTTGATTGATGCAGCAGAACTGGAGTCATCCCTATGTGCTCATAACCATTGAGAGCCATCTTGATTGATGCTGGAGAACTGGAGTCATCCCTATGTGCTCATAACCATTGAGAGCCATCTTGATTGATGCAGGAGAACTGGAGTCATCCCTATGTGCTCATAACCATTGAGAGCCATCTTGATTGATGCAGGAGGAGAACTTAAGTCATCCCTATGTACTCATAACCATTGAGAGCCATCTTGATTGATGCTGGAGAACTGGAGTCATCGCTATGTGCTCATAACCATTGAGAGCCATCTCGATTGATGCAGGAGAACTGGAGTCATCCCTATGTACTCATAACCATTGAGAGACATCTTGATTGATGCAGGAGAACTGGAGTCATCCCTATGTGCTCATAACCATTGAGAGCCATCTTGATTGATGCAGGAGAACTGGAGTCATCCCTATGTGCTCATAACCATTGAGAGCCATCTTGATTGATGCAGGAGAACTGGAGTCATCCCTATGTGCTCATAACCATTGAGAGCCATCTTGATTGATGCAGGAGAACTGGAGTCATCCCTATGTGCTCATAACCATTGAGAGCCATCTTGATTGATGCAGGAGAACTGGAGTCATCCCTATGTGCTCATAACCATTGAGAGCCATCTTGATTGATGCAGGAGAACTGGAGTCATCCCTATGTGCTCATAACCATTGAGAGCCATCTTGATTGATGCAGGAGAACTGGAGTCATCCCTATGTGCTCATAACCATTGAGAGCCATCTTGATTGATGCAGGAGAACTGGAGTCATCCCTATGTGCTCATAACCATTGAGAGCCTTCTTGATTGATGCAGGAGAACTGGAGTCATCCCTATGTGCTCATAACCATTGAGAGCCATCTTGATTGATGCAGGAGAACTGGAGTCATCCCTATGTGCTCATAGCCATTGAGAGCCATCTTGATTGATGCAGGAGAACTGGAGTCATCCCTATGTGCTCGTAACCATTGAGAGCCATCTTGATTGATGCAGGAGAACTGGAGTCATCCCTATGTGCTCATAACCATTGAGAGCCTTCTTGATTGATGCAGGAGAACTCGAGTCATCCCTATGTACTCATAACAATTGAGAGCCATCTTGATTGATGCAGGAGAACTGGAGTCATCCCTATGTGCTGAGCTCATAACCATTGAGAGACAACTTGATTGATGCAGGAGAACTGGAGTCATCCCTATGTGCTCATAACCATTGAGAGCCATCTTGATTGATGCAGGAGAACTGGAGTCATCCCTATGTGCTCATAACCATTGAGAGCCATCTTGATTGATGCAGGAGAACTGGAGTCATCCCTATGTGCTCATAACCATTGAGAGCCATCTTGATTGATGCAGGAGAACTGGAGTCATCCCTATGTGCTCATAACCATTGAGAGCCATCTTGATTGATGCAGGAGAACTGGAGTCATCCCTATGTGCTCATAACCATTGAGAGCCTTCTTGATTGATGCAGGAGAACTGGAGTCATCCCTATGTGCTCATAACCATTGAGAGCCATCTTGATTGATGCAGGAGAACTGGAGTCATCCCTATGTGCTCATAGCCATTGAGAGCCATCTTGATTGATGCAGGAGAACTGGAGTCATCCCTATGTGCTCGTAACCATTGAGAGCCATCTTGATTGATGCAGGAGAACTGGAGTCATCCCTATGTGCTCATAACCATTGAGAGCCTTCTTGATTGATGCAGGAGAACTCGAGTCATCCCTATGTACTCATAACAATTGAGAGCCATCTTGATTGATGCAGGAGAACTGGAGTCATCCCTATGTGCTGAGCTCATAACCATTGAGAGACAACTTGATTGATGCAGGAGAACTGGAGTCATCCCTATGTGCTCATAACCATTGAGAGCCATCTTGATTGATGCAGGAGAACTGGAGTCATCCCTATGTGCTCATAACCATTGAGAGCCATCTTGATTGATGCAGGAGAACTGGAGTCATCCCTATGTGCTCATAACCATTGAGAGCCATCTTGATTGATGCAGGAGAACTGGAGTCATCCCTATGTGCTCATAACCATTGAGAGCCATCTTGATTGATGTAGGAGAACTGGAGTCATCCCTATGTGCTCATAACCATTGAGAGCCATCTTGATTGATGCAGGAGAACTGGAGTCATCCCTATGTGCTCATAACCATTGAGAGCCATCTTGATTGATGCAGGAGAACTGGAGTCATCCCTATGTGCTCATAACCATTGAGAGCCATCTTGATTGATGCAGGAGAACTGGAGTCATCCCTATGTGCTCATAACCATTGAGAGCCTTCTTGATTGATGCAGGAGAACTGGAGTCATCCCTATGTGCTCATAACCATTGAGAGCCATCTTGATTGATGCAGGAGAACTGGAGTCATCCCTATGTGCTCATAGCCATTGAGAGCCATCTTGATTGATGCAGGAGAACTGGAGTCATCCCTATGTGCTCATAACCATTGAGAGCCATCTTGATTGATGCAGGAGAACTGGAGTCATCCCTATGTGCTCATAACCATTGAGAGCCATCTTGATTGATGCAGGAGAACTGGAGTCATCCCTATGTGCTCATAACCATTGAGAGCCTTCTTGATTGATGCAGGAGAACTCGAGTCATCCCTATGTACTCATAACAATTGAGAGCCATCTTGATTGATGCAGGAGAACTGGAGTCATCCCTATGTGCTGAGCTCATAACCTTTGAGAGCCAACTTGATTGATGCAGGAGAACTGGAGTCATCCCTATGTACTCATAACCATTGAGAGCCATCTTGATTGATGCAGGAGAACTGGAGTCATCCCTATGTGCTCATAACCATTGAGAGCCTTCTTGATTGATGCAGGAGAACTCGAGTCATCCCTATGTACTCATAACAATTGAGAGCCATCTTGATTGATGCAGGAGAACTGGAGTCATCCCTATGTGCTGAGCTCATAACCTTTGAGAGCCAACTTGATTGATGCAGGAGAACTGGAGTCATCCCTATGTACTCATAACCATTGAGAGCCATCTTGATTGATGCAGGAGAACTGGAGTCATCCCTATGTACTCATAACCATTGAGAGCCATCTTGATTGATGCAGGAGAACTGGAGTCATCCCTATGTACTCATAACCATTGAGAGCCATCTTGATTGATGCAGGAGAACTGGAGTCATCCCTATGTACTCATAACCATTGAGAGACATCTTGATTGATGCAGGAGAACTGGAGTCATCCCTATGTGCTCATAACCATTGAGAGCCATCTTGATTGATGCAGGAGAACTGGAGTCATCCCTATGTGCTCATAACCATTGAGAGCCATCTTGATTGATGCAGGAGAACTGGAGTCATCCCTATGTGCTGAGCTCATAACCATTGAGAGCCAACTTGATTGATGCAGGAGAACTGGAATCATCCCTATGTACTCATAACCATTGAGAGCCATCTTGATTGATGCAGGAGAACTGGAGTCATCCCTATGTACTCATAACCATTGAGAGCCATCTTGATTGAAGCAGGAGAACTGGAGTCATCCCTATGTGCTCATAACCATTGAGAGCCATCTTGATTGATTCAGGAGAACTGGAGTCATTCCTATGTGCTCATAACCATTGAGAGCCATCTTGATTGATGCAGGAGAACTGGAGTCATCCCTATGTGCTAATAACCATTGAGAGCCATCTTGATTGATGCAGGAGAACTGGAGTCATCCCTATGTGCTCATAACCATTGAGAGCCATCTTGATTGATGCAGGAGAACTGGAGTCATCCCTATGTGCTCATAACCATTGAGAGCCATCTTGATTGATGCAGCAGAACTGGAGTCATCCCTATGTGCTCATAACCATTGAGAGCCATCTTGATTGATGCTGGAGAACTGGAGTCATCCCTATGTGCTCATAACCATTGAGAGCCATCTTGATTGATGCAGGAGAACTGGAGTCATCCCTATGTGCTCATAACCATTGAGAGCCATCTTGATTGATGCAGGAGGAGAACTTGAGTCATCCCTATGTACTCATAACCATTGAGAGCCATCTTGATTGATGCTGGAGAACTGGAGTCATCGCTATGTGCTCATAACCATTGAGAGCCATCTCGATTGATGCAGGAGAACTGGAGTCATCCCTATGTACTCATAACCATTGAGAGACATCTTGATTGATGCAGGAGAACTGGAGTCATCCCTATGTGCTCATAACCATTGAGAGCCATCTTGATTGATGCAGGAGAACTGGAGTCATCCCTATGTGCTCATAACCATTGAGAGCCATCTTGATTGATGCAGGAGAACTGGAGTCATCCCTATGTGCTCATAACCATTGAGAGCCATCTTGATTGATGCAGGAGAACTGGAGTCATCCCTATGTGCTCATAACCATTGAGAGCCATCTTGATTGATGCAGGAGAACTGGAGTCATCCCTATGTGCTCATAACCATTGAGAGCCATCTTGATTGATGCAGGAGAACTGGAGTCATCCCTATGTGCTCATAACCATTGAGAGCCATCTTGATTGATGCAGGAGAACTGGAGTCATCCCTATGTGCTCATAACCATTGAGAGCCATCTTGATTGATGCAGGAGAACTGGAGTCATCCCTATGTGCTCATAACCATTGAGAGCCTTCTTGATTGATGCAGGAGAACTGGAGTCATCCCTATGTGCTCATAACCATTGAGAGCCATCTTGATTGATGCAGGAGAACTGGAGTCATCCCTATGTGCTCATAGCCATTGAGAGCCATCTTGATTGATGCAGGAGAACTGGAGTCATCCCTATGTGCTCGTAACCATTGAGAGCCATCTTGATTGATGCAGGAGAACTGGAGTCATCCCTATGTGCTCATAACCATTGAGAGCCTTCTTGATTGATGCAGGAGAACTCGAGTCATCCCTATGTACTCATAACAATTGAGAGCCATCTTGATTGATGCAGGAGAACTGGAGTCATCCCTATGTGCTGAGCTCATAACCATTGAGAGACAACTTGATTGATGCAGGAGAACTGGAGTCATCCCTATGTGCTCATAACCATTGAGAGCCATCTTGATTGATGCAGGAGAACTGGAGTCATCCCTATGTGCTCATAACCATTGAGAGCCATCTTGATTGATGCAGGAGAACTGGAGTCATCCCTATGTGCTCATAAGCATTGAGAGCCATCTTGATTGATGCAGGAGAACTGGAGTCATCCCTATGTGCTCATAACCATTGAGAGCCATCTTGATTGATGCAGGAGAACTGGAGTCATCCCTATGTGCTCATAACCATTGAGAGCCTTCTTGATTGATGCAGGAGAACTGGAGTCATCCCTATGTGCTCATAACCATTGAGAGCCATCTTGATTGATGCAGGAGAACTGGAGTCATCCCTATGTGCTCATAGCCATTGAGAGCCATCTTGATTGATGCAGGAGAACTGGAGTCATCCCTATGTGCTCGTAACCATTGAGAGCCATCTTGATTGATGCAGGAGAACTGGAGTCATCCCTATGTGCTCATAACCATTGAGAGCCTTCTTGATTGATGCAGGAGAACTCGAGTCATCCCTATGTACTCATAACAATTGAGAGCCATCTTGATTGATGCAGGAGAACTGGAGTCATCCCTATGTGCTGAGCTCATAACCATTGAGAGACAACTTGATTGATGCAGGAGAACTGGAGTCATCCCTATGTGCTCATAACCATTGAGAGCCATCTTGATTGATGCAGGAGAACTGGAGTCATCCCTATGTGCTCATAACCATTGAGAGCCATCTTGATTGATGCAGGAGAACTGGAGTCATCCCTATGTGCTCATAACCATTGAGAGCCATCTTGATTGATGCAGGAGAACTGGAGTCATCCCTATGTGCTCATAACCATTGAGAGCCATCTTGATTGATGTAGGAGAACTGGAGTCATCCCTATGTGCTCATAACCATTGAGAGCCATCTTGATTGATGCAGGAGAACTGGAGTCATCCCTATGTGCTCATAACCATTGAGAGCCATCTTGATTGATGCAGGAGAACTGGAGTCATCCCTATGTGCTCATAACCATTGAGAGCCATCTTGATTGATGCAGGAGAACTGGAGTCATCCCTATGTGCTCATAACCATTGAGAGCCTTCTTGATTGATGCAGGAGAACTGGAGTCATCCCTATGTGCTCATAACCATTGAGAGCCATCTTGATTGATGCAGGAGAACTGGAGTCATCCCTATGTGCTCATAGCCATTGAGAGCCATCTTGATTGATGCAGGAGAACTGGAGTCATCCCTATGTGCTCATACCCATTGAGAGCCATCTTGATTGATGCAGGAGAACTGGAGTCATCCCTATGTGCTCATAACCATTGAGAGCCATCTTGATTGATGCAGGAGAACTGGAGTCATCCCTATGTGCTCATAACCATTGAGAGCCTTCTTGATTGATGCAGGAGAACTCGAGTCATCCCTATGTACTCATAACAATTGAGAGCCATCTTGATTGATGCAGGAGAACTGGAGTCATCCCTATGTGCTGAGCTCATAACCTTTGAGAGCCAACTTGATTGATGCAGGAGAACTGGAGTCATCCCTATGTACTCATAACCATTGAGAGCCATCTTGATTGATGCAGGAGAACTGGAGTCATCCCTATGTGCTCATAACCATTGAGAGCCTTCTTGATTGATGCAGGAGAACTCGAGTCATCCCTATGTACTCATAACAATTGAGAGCCATCTTGATTGATGCAGGAGAACTGGAGTCATCCCTATGTGCTGAGCTCATAACCTTTGAGAGCCAACTTGATTGATGTAGGAGAACTGGAGTCATCCCTATGTACTCATAACCATTGAGAGCCATCTTGATTGATGCAGGAGAACTGGAGTCATCCCTATGTGCTCATAACCATTGAGAGCCATCTTGATTGATGCAGGAGAACTGGAGTCATCCCTATGTGCTCATAACCATTGAGAGCCTTCTTGATTGATGCAGGAGAACTCGAGTCATCCCTATGTACTCATAACAATTGAGAGCCATCTTGATTGATGCAGGAGAACTGGAGTCATCCCTATGTGCTGAGCTCATAACCTTTGAGAGCCAACTTGATTGATGCAGGAGAACTGGAGTCATCCCTATGTACTCATAACCATTGAGAGCCATCTTGATTGATGCAGGAGAACTGGAGTCATCCCTATGTGCTCATAACCATTGAGAGCCTTCTTGATTGATGCAGGAGAACTCGAGTCATCCCTATGTACTCATAACAATTGAGAGCCATCTTGATTGATGCAGGAGAACTGGAGTCATCCCTATGTGCTGAGCTCATAACCTTTGAGAGCCAACTTGATTGATGCAGGAGAACTGGAGTCATCCCTATGTACTCATAACCATTGAGAGCCATCTTGATTGATGCAGGAGAACTGGAGTCATCCCTATGTACTCATAACCATTGAGAGCCATCTTGATTGATGCAGGAGAACTGGAGTCATCCCTATGTACTCATAACCATTGAGAGCCATCTTGATTGATGCAGGAGAACTGGAGTCATCCCTATGTACTCATAACCATTGAGAGACATCTTGATTGATGCAGGAGAACTGGAGTCATCCCTATGTGCTCATAACCATTGAGAGCCATCTTGATTGATGCAGGAGAACTGGAGTCATCCCTATGTGCTCATAACCATTGAGAGCCATCTTGATTGATGCAGGAGAACTGGAGTCATCCCTATGTGTCATAACCATTGAGAGCCATCTTGATTGATGCAGGAGAACTGGAGTCATCCCTATGTACTCATAACAATTGAGAGCCATCTTGATTGATGCAGGAGAACTGGAGTCATCCCTATGTGCTCATAACCATTGAGAGCCATCTTGATTGATGCAGGAGAACTGGAGTCATCCCTATGTGCTCATAACCATTGAGAGCCATCTTGATTGATGCAGGAGAACTGGAGTCATCCCTATGTGCTCATAACCATTGAGAGCCATCTTGATTGATGCAGGAGAACTGGAGTCATCCCTATGTGCTCATAATCATTGAGAGCCATCTTGATTGATGCAGGAGAACTGGAGTCATCCCTATGTGCTCATAACCATTGAGAGCCATCTTGATTGATGCAGGAGAACTGGAGTCATCCCTATGTGCTCATAAGCCATCTTGATTGATGCAGGAAAACTGGAGTCATCCCTATGTGCTCATAACCATTGAGAGCCATCTTGATTGATGCAGGAGAACTGGAGTCATCCCTGTGTGCTCATAACCATTGAGAGCCATCTTGATTGATGCAGGAGAACTGGAGTCATCCCTGTGTGCTCATAACCATTGAGAGCCATCTTGATTGATGCAGGAGAACTGGAGTCATCCCTATGTGCTCATAACCATTGAGAGCCATCTTGATTGATGCAGGAGAACTGGAGTCATCCCTATGTGCTCATAACCATTGAGAGCCATCTTGATTGATGCAGGAGAACTGGAGTCATCCCTATGTGCTCATAACCATTGAGAGCCATCTTGATTGATGCAGGAGAACTGGAGTCATCCCTATGTGCTCATAACCATTGAGAGCCATCTTGATTGATGCAGGAGAACTGGAGTCATCCCTATGTACTCATAACCATTGAGAGCCATCTTGATTGATTCAGGAGAACTAGAGTCATCCCTATGTGCTCATAACCATTGAGAGCCATCTTGATTGATGCAGGAGAACTGGAGTCATCCCTATGTGCTCATAACCATTGAGAGCCATCTTGATTGATGCAGGAGAACTGGAGTCATCCCTATGTGCTCATAACCATTGAGAGCCATCTTTATTGATGCAGGAGGAGAACTGGAGTCATCCCTATGTACTCATAACCATTGAGAGCCATCTTGATTGATGCAGGTGAACTGGAGTCATCCCTATGTGCTCATAACCATTGAGAGCCATCTTGATTGATGCAGGAGAACTGGAGTCATCCCTATGTGCTCATAACCATTGAGAGCCATCTTGATTGATGCAGGAGAACTGGAGTCATCCCTGTGTGCTCATAACCATTGAGAGCCATCTTGATTGATGCAGGAGAACTGGAGTCATCCCTATGTGCTCATAACCATTGAGAGCCATCTTGATTGATGCAGGAGAACTGGAGTCATCCCTATGTGCTCATAACCATTGAGAGCCATCTTGATTGATGCAGGAGAACTGGAGTCATCCCTATGTGCTCATAACCATTGAGAGCCATCTTGATTGATGCAGGAGAACTGGAGTCATCCCTATGTGCTCATAACCATTGAGAGCCATCTTGATTGATGCAGGAGAACTGGAGTCATCCCTATGTGCTCATAACCATTGAGAGCCATCTTGATTGATGCAGGAGAACTGGAGTCATCCCTATGTACTCATAACCATTGAGAGCCATCTTGATTGATTCAGGAGAACTAGAGTCATCCCTATGTGCTCATAACCATTGAGAGCCATCTTGATTGATGCAGGAGAACTGGAGTCATCCCTATGTGCTCATAACCATTGAGAGCCATCTTGATTGATGCAGGAGAACTGGAGTCATCCCTATGTGCTCATAACCATTGAGAGCCATCTTTATTGATGCAGGAGGAGAACTGGAGTCATCCCTATGTACTCATAACCATTGAGAGCCATCTTGATTGATGCAGGTGAACTGGAGTCATCCCTATGTGCTCATAACCATTGAGAGCCATCTTGATTGATGCAGGAGAACTGGAGTCATCCCTATGTGCTCATAACCATTGAGAGCCATCTTGATTGATGCAGGAGGAGAACTGGAGTCATTCCTATGTACTCATAACCATTGAGAGCCATCTTGATTGATGCTGGAGAACTGGAGTCATCTCTATGTGCTCATAACCATTGAGAGCCATCTTGATTGATGCAGGAGAACTGGAGTCATCCCTATGTGCTCATAACCATTGAGAGCCATCTTGATTGATGCAGGAGAACTGGAGTCATCCCTATGTGCTCATAACCATTGAGAGCCATCTTGATTGATGCAGGAGAACTGGAGTCATCCCTATGTGCTCATAACCATTGAGAGCCATCTTGATTGATGCAGGAGAACTGGAGTCATCCCTATGTGCTCATAACCATTGAGAGCCATCTTGATTGATACAGGAGAACTGGAGTCATCCCTATGTGCTCATAACCATTGAGAGTCATCTTAATTGATGCAGGAGAACTGGAGTCATCCCTATGTGCTCATAACCATTGAGAGTCATCTTGATTGATGCAGGAGGAGAACTGGAGTCATCCCTATGTGCTCATAACCATTGAGAGCCATCTTGATTGATGCAGGAGAACTAGAGTCATCCCTATGTGCTTATAACCATTGAGAGCCATCTTGATTGATGCAGGAGAACTGGAGTCATCCCTATGTGCTCATAACCATTGAGAGCCATCTTGATTGATGCAGGAGGAGAACTGGAGTCATCCCTATGTGCTCATAACCATTGAGAGCCATCTTGATTGATGCAGGAGAACTGGAGTCATCCCTATGTGCTGATAACCATTGAGAGCCATCTTGATTGATGCAGGAGAACTGGAGTCATCCCTATGTACTCATAACCATTGAGAGCCATCTTGATTGTTGCAGGAGAACTGGAGTCATCCCTATGTGCTCATAACCATTGAGAGTCATCTTGATTGATGCAGGAGAACTGGAGTCATCCCTATGTGCTCATAACCATTGAGAGCCATCTTGATTGATGCAGGAGAACTGGAGTCATCCCTATGTGCTCATAACCATTGAGAGCCATCTTGATTGATGCAGGAGAACTGGAGTCATCCCTATGTGCTCATAACCATGGAGAGCCATCTTGATTGATGCAGGAGAACTGGAGTCATCCCTATGTGCTCATAACCATTGAGAGCCATCTTGATTGATGCAGGAGAACTGGAGTCATCCCTATGTGCTCATAACCATTGAGAGCCATCTTGATTGATGCAGGAGAACTGGAGTCATCCCTATGTGCTCATAACCATTGAGAGCCATCTTGATTGATGCAGGAGAACTGGAGTCATCCCTATGTGCTCATAACCATTGAGAGCCATCTTGATTGATGCAGGAGAACTGGAGTCATCCCTATGTGCTCATAACCATTGAGAGCCATCTTGATTGATGCAGGAGAACAGGAGTCATCCCTATGTGCTCATAACCATTGTGAGCCATCTTGATTGATGCAGGAGAACTGGAGTCATCCCTATGTGCTCATAACCATTGAGAGCCATCTTGATTGATGCAGGAGAACTGGAGTCATCCCTATGTGCTCATAACCATTGAGAGCCATCTTGATTGATGCAGGAGAACTGGAGTCATCCCTATGTGCTCATAACCATTGAGAGCCATCTTGATTGATGCAGGAGAACTGGAGTCATCCCTATGTGCTCATAACCATTGAGAGCCATCTTTATTGATGCAGGAGGAGAACTGGAGTCATCCCTATGTACTCATAACCATTGAGAGCCATCTTGATTGATGCTGGAGAACTAGAGTCATCCCTATGTGCTCATAACCATTGAGAGCCATCTTGATTGATGCAGGAGAACTGGAGTCATCCCTATGTGTGCTCATAACCATTGAGAGCCATCTTGATTGATGCAGGAGGAGAACGGGAGTCATTCCTATGTGCTCATAACCATTGAGAGCCATCTTGATTGATACTGGAGAACTGGAGTCATCCCTATGTGCTCATAACCATTGAGAGCCATCGTGTTTGATACAGGAGAACTGGAGTCATCCCTATGTGCTCATAACCATTGAGAGCCATCTTGATTGATGCAGGAGAACTGGAGTCATCCCTATGTGTCATAACCATTGAGAGCCATCTTGATTGATGCAGGAGAACTGGAGTCATCCCTATGTACTCATAACAATTGAGAGCCATCTTGATTGATGCAGGAGAACTGGAGTCATCCCTATGTGCTCATAACCATTGAGAGCCATCTTGATTGATGCAGGAGAACTGGAGTCATCCCTATGTGCTCATAACCATTGAGAGCCATCTTGATTGATGCAGGAGAACTGGAGTCATCCCTATGTGCTCATAACCATTGAAAGCCATCTTGATTGATGCAGGAGAACTGGAGTCATCCCTATGTGCTCATAACCATTGAGAGCCATCTTGATTGATGCAGGAGAACTGGAGTCATCCCTATGTGCTCATAACAATTGAGAGCCATCTTGATTGATGCAGGAGAACTGGAGTCATCCCTATGTGCTCATAACCATTGAGAGCCAACTTGATTGATGCAGGAGAACTGGAGTCATCCCTATGTACTCATAACCATTGAGAGCCATCTTGATTGATGCAGGAGAACTGGAGTCATCCCTATGTGCTCATAACCATTGAGAGCCATCTTGATTGATGCAGGAGAACTGGAGTCATCCCTATGTACTCATAACCATTGAGAGCCATCTTGATTGATGCAGGAGAACTGGAGTCATACCTATGTGCTCATAACCATTGAGAGCCATCTTGATTGATGCAGGAGAACTGGAGTCATCCCTATGTGCTCATAACCATTGAGAGCCATCTTGATTGCTGCAGTTGAACTGGAGTCATCCCTATGTGCTCATAACCATTGAGAGCCATCTTGATTGATGCAGGAGAACTGGAGTCATCCCTATGTGCTCATAACCATTGACTGCCATCTTCAATGATGCAGGAGAACTGGAGTCATCCCTATGTGCTCATAACCATTGAGAGCCATCTTGATTGATGCAGGAGAACTGGAGTCATCCCTATGTGCTCATAACCATTGAGAGCCATCTTGATTGATGCAGGAGAACTGGAGTCATCCCTATGTGCTCATAACCATTGAGAGCCATCTTGATTGATGCAGGAGAACTGGAGTCATCCCTATGTGCTCATAACCATTGAGAGCCATCTTGATTGATGCAGGAGAACTGGAGTCATCCCTATGTGCTGAGCTCATAACCATTGAGAGCCAACTTGATTGATGCAGGAGAACTGGAGTCATCCCTATGTACTCATAACCATTGAGAGCCATCTTGATTGATGCAGGAGAACTGGAGTCATCCCTATGTACTCATAACCATTGAGAGCCATCTTGATTGATGCAGGAGAACTGGAGTCATCCCTATGTGCTCATAACCATTGAGAGCCATCTTGATTGATGCAGGAGAACTGGAGTCATCCCTATGTGCTCATAACCATTGAGAGCCATCTTGATTGATGAAGGAGAACTGGAGTCATCCCTATGTGCTCATAACCATTGAGAGCCATCTTGATTGATGCAGGAGAACTGTAGTCATCCCTATGTGCTCATAACCATTGAGAGCCATCTTGATTGATGCAGGAGAACTGGAGTCATCCCTATGTACTCATAACCATTGAGAGCCATCTTGATTGATGCAGGAGAACTGGAGTATCCCTATGTTCTCATAACCATTGAGAGCCATCTTGATAGATGCAGGAGAACTGGAGTCATCCCTATGTGCTCATAACCATTGAGAGCCATCTTGATTGATGCAGGAGAACTGGAGTCATCCCTATGTGCTCATAACCATTGAGAGCCATCTTGATTGATGCAGGAGAACTGGAGTCATCGCTATGTACTCATAACCATTGAGAGCCTACTTGATTGATGCAGGAGAACTGGAGTCATCCCTATGTGCTAATAACCATTGAGAGCCATCTTGATTGATGCAGGAGAACTGGAGTCATCCCTATGTGCTCATAGCCATTGAGAGCCATCTTGATTGATGCAGGAGAACTGGAGTCATCCCTATGTGCTCATAACCATTGAGAGCCATCTTGATTGATGCGGCAGAACTGGAGTCATCCCTATGTGCTCATAACCATTGAGAGCCATCTTTATTGATGCAGGAGGAGAACTGGAGTCATCCCTATGTACTCATAACCATTGAGAGCCATCTTGATTGATGCTGGAGAACTAGAGTCATCCCTATGTGCTCATAACCATTGAGAGCCATCTTGATTGATGCAGGAGAACTGGAGTCATCCCTATGTGTGCTCATAACCATTGAGAGCCATCTTGATTGATGCAGGAGGAGAACTGGAGTCATTCCTATGTACTCATAACCATTGAGAGCCATCTTGATTGATACTGGAGAACTGGAGTCATCCCTATGTGCTCATAACCATTGAGAGCCATCGTGATTGATACAGGAGAACTGGAGTCATCCCTATGTGCTCATAACCATTGAGAGCCATCTTGATTGATGCAGGAGAACTGGAGTCATCCCTATGTGCTCATAACCATTGAGAGCCATCTTGATTGATGCAGGAGAACTGGAGTCATCCCTATGTGCTCATAACCATTGAGAGCCATCTTGATTGATGCAGGAGAACTGGAGTCATCCCTATGTGCTCATAACCATTGAGAGCCATCTTGATTGATGCAGGAGAACTGGAGTCATCCCTATGTACTCATAACCATTGAGAGACATCTTGATTGATGCAGGAGAACTGGAGTCATCCCTATGTGCTCATAACCATTGAGAGCCATCTTGATTGATGCAGGAGAACTGGAGTCATCCCTATGTGCTCATAACCATTGAGAGCCATCTTGATTGATGCAGGAGAACTGGAGTCATCCCTATGTGCTCATAACCATTGAGAGCCATCTTGATTGATGCAGGAGAACTGGAGTCATCCCTATGTGCTCATAACCATTGAGAGCCATCTTGATTGATGCAGGAGAACTGGAGTCATCCCTATGTACTCATAACCATTGAGAGCCATCTTGATTGATGCAGGAGAACTGGAGTCATCCCTATGTGCTCATAACCATTGAGAGCCATCTTGATTGATGCAGGAGAACTGGAGTCATCCCTATGTGCTCATAACCATTGAGAGCCATCTTGATTGATGCAGGAGAACTGGAGTCATCCCTATGTGCTCATAACCATTGAGAGCCATCTTGATTGATGCAGGAGAACTGGAGTCATCCCTATGTGCTCATAACCATTGAGAGCCATCTTGATTGATGCAGGAGAACTGGAGTCATCCCTATGTGCTGAGCTCATAACCATTGAGAGCCAACTTGATTGATGCAGGAGAACTGGAGTCATCCCTATGTGCTCATAACCATTGAAAGCCATCTTGATTGATGCAGGAGAACTGGAGTCATCCCTATGTGCTCATAACCATTGAGAGCCATCTTGATTGATGCAGGAGAACTGGAGTCATCCCTATGTGCTCATAACAATTGAGAGCCATCTTGATTGATGCAGGAGAACTGGAGTCATCCCTATGTGCTCATAACCATTGAGAGCCAACTTGATTGATGCAGGAGAACTGGAGTCATCCCTATGTACTCATAACCATTGAGAGCCATCTTGATTGATGCAGGAGAACTGGAGTCATCCCTATGTACTCATAACCATTGAGAGCCATCTTGATTGATGCAGGAGAACTGGAGTCATCCCTATGTGCTCATAACCATTGAGAGCCATCTTGATTGATGCAGGAGAACTGGAGTCATCCCTATGTACTCATAACCATTGAGAGCCATCTTGATTGATGCAGGAGAACTGGAGTCATACCTATGTGCTCATAACCATTGAGAGCCATCTTGATTGATGCAGGAGAACTGGAGTCATCCCTATGTGCTCATAACCATTGAGAGCCATCTTGATTGCTGCAGTTGAACTGGAGTCATCCCTATGTGCTCATAACCATTGAGAGCCATCTTGATTGATGCAGGAGAACTGGAGTCATCCCTATGTGCTCATAACCATTGACTGCCATCTTCAATGATGCAGGAGAACTGGAGTCATCCCTATGTGCTCATAACCATTGAGAGCCATCTTGATTGATGCAGGAGAACTGGAGTCATCCCTATGTGCTCATAACCATTGAGAGCCATCTTGATTGATGCAGGAGAACTGGAGTCATCCCTATGTGCTCATAACCATTGAGAGCCATCTTGATTGATGCAGGAGAACTGGAGTCATCCCTATGTGCTCATAACCATTGAGAGCCATCTTGATTGATGCAGGAGAACTGGAGTCATCCCTATGTGCTGAGCTCATAACCATTGAGAGCCAACTTGATTGATGCAGGAGAACTGGAGTCATCCCTATGTACTCATAACCATTGAGAGCCATCTTGATTGATGCAGGAGAACTGGAGTCATCCCTATGTACTCATAACCATTGAGAGCCATCTTGATTGATGCAGGAGAACTGGAGTCATCCCTATGTGCTCATAACCATTGAGAGCCATCTTGATTGATGCAGGAGAACTGGAGTCATCCCTATGTGCTCATAACCATTGAGAGCCATCTTGATTGATGAAGGAGAACTGGAGTCATCCCTATGTGCTCATAACCATTGAGAGCCATCTTGATTGATGCAGGAGAACTGTAGTCATCCCTATGTGCTCATAACCATTGAGAGCCATCTTGATTGATGCAGGAGAACTGGAGTCATCCCTATGTACTCATAACCATTGAGAGCCATCTTGATTGATGCAGGAGAACTGGAGTATCCCTATGTTCTCATAACCATTGAGAGCCATCTTGATAGATGCAGGAGAACTGGAGTCATCCCTATGTGCTCATAACCATTGAGAGCCATCTTGATTGATGCAGGAGAACTGGAGTCATCCCTATGTGCTCATAACCATTGAGAGCCATCTTGATTGATGCAGGAGAACTGGAGTCATCGCTATGTACTCATAACCATTGAGAGCCTACTTGATTGATGCAGGAGAACTGGAGTCATCCCTATGTGCTAATAACCATTGAGAGCCATCTTGATTGATGCAGGAGAACTGGAGTCATCCCTATGTGCTCATAGCCATTGAGAGCCATCTTGATTGATGCAGGAGAACTGGAGTCATCCCTATGTGCTCATAACCATTGAGAGCCATCTTGATTGATGCGGCAGAACTGGAGTCATCCCTATGTGCTCATAACCATTGAGAGCCATCTTTATTGATGCAGGAGGAGAACTGGAGTCATCCCTATGTACTCATAACCATTGAGAGCCATCTTGATTGATGCTGGAGAACTAGAGTCATCCCTATGTGCTCATAACCATTGAGAGCCATCTTGATTGATGCAGGAGAACTGGAGTCATCCCTATGTGTGCTCATAACCATTGAGAGCCATCTTGATTGATGCAGGAGGAGAACTGGAGTCATTCCTATGTACTCATAACCATTGAGAGCCATCTTGATTGATACTGGAGAACTGGAGTCATCCCTATGTGCTCATAACCATTGAGAGCCATCGTGATTGATACAGGAGAACTGGAGTCATCCCTATGTGCTCATAACCATTGAGAGCCATCTTGATTGATGCAGGAGAACTGGAGTCATCCCTATGTGCTCATAACCATTGAGAGCCATCTTGATTGATGCAGGAGAACTGGAGTCATCCCTATGTGCTCATAACCATTGAGAGCCATCTTGATTGATGCAGGAGAACTGGAGTCATCCCTATGTGCTCATAACCATTGAGAGCCATCTTGATTGATGCAGGAGAACTGGAGTCATCCCTATGTACTCATAACCATTGAGAGACATCTTGATTGATGCAGGAGAACTGGAGTCATCCCTATGTGCTCATAACCATTGAGAGCCATCTTGATTGATGCAGGAGAACTGGAGTCATCCCTATGTGCTCATAACCATTGAGAGCCATCTTGATTGATGCAGGAGAACTGGAGTCATCCCTATGTGCTCATAACCATTGAGAGCCATCTTGATTGATGCAGGAGAACTGGAGTCATCCCTATGTGCTCATAACCATTGAGAGCCATCTTGATTGATGCAGGAGAACTGGAGTCATCCCTATGTACTCATAACCATTGAGAGCCATCTTGATTGATGCAGGAGAACTGGAGTCATCCCTATGTGCTCATAACCATTGAGAGCCATCTTGATTGATGCATGAGAACTGGAGTCATCCCTATGTGCTCATAACCATTGAGAGCCATCTTGATTGATGCAGGAGAACTGGAGTCATCCCTATGTGCTCATAACCATTGAGAGCCATCTTGATTGATGCAGGAGAACTGGAGTCATCCCTATGTGCTCATAACCATTGAGAGCCATCTTGATTGATGCAGGAGAACTGGAGTCATCCCTATGTGCTGAGCTCATAACCATTGAGAGCCAACTTGATTGATGCAGGAGAACTGGAGTCATCCCTATGTACTCATAACCATTGAGAGCCATCTTGATTGATGCAGGAGAACTGGAGTCATCCCTATGTACTCATAACCATTGAGAGCCATCTTGATTGATGCAGGAGAACTGGAGTCATCCCTATGTGCTCATAACCATTGAGAGCCATCTTGATTGATGCAGGAGAACTGGAGTCATCCCTATGTGCTCATAACCATTGAGAGCCATCTTGATTGATGTAGGAGAACTGGAGTCATCCCTATGTGCTCATAACCATTGAGAGCCATCTTGATTGATGCAGGAGAACTGGAGTCATCCCTATGTGCTCATAACCATTGAGAGCCATCTTGATTGATGCAGGAGAACTGGAGTCATCCCTATGTACTCATAACCATTGAGAGCCATCTTGATTGATGCAGGAGAACTGGAGTCATCCCTATGTACTCATAACCATTGAGAGACATCTTGATTGATGCAGGAGAACTGGAGTCATCCCTATGTGCTCATAACCATTGAGAGCCATCTTGATTGATGCAGGAGAACTGGAGTCATCCCTATGTGCTCATAACCATTGAGAGCCATCTTGATTGATGCAGGAGAACTGGAGTCATCCCTATGTGCTCATAACCATTGAGAGCCATCTTGATTGATGCAGGAGAACTGGAGTCATCCCTATGTGCTCATAACCATTGAGAGCCATCTTGATTGATGCAGGAGAACTGGAGTCATCCCTATGTACTCATAACCATTGAGAGCCATCTTGATTGATGCAGGAGAACTGGAGTCATCCCTATGTGCTCATAACCATTGAGAGCCATCTTGATTGATTCAGGTGAACTGGAGTCATCCCTATGTGCTCATAACCATTGAGAGCCTTCTTGATTGATGCAGGAGAACTGGAGTCATCCCTATGTGCTCATAACCATTGAGAGCCATCTTGATTGATGCAGGAGAACTGGAGTCATCCCTATGTGCTCATAGCCATTGAGAGCCATCTTGATTGATGCAGGAGAACTGGAGTCATCCCTATGTGCTCATAACCATTGAGAGCCATCTTGATTGATGCAGGAGAACTGGAGTCATCCCTATGTGCTCATAACCATTGAGAGTCATCTTAATTGATGCAGGAGAACTGGAGTCATCCCTATGTGCTCATAACCATTGAGAGTCATCTTGATTGATGCAGGAGGAGAACTGGAGTCATCCCTATGTGCTCATAACCATTGAGAGCCATCTTGATTGATGCAGGAGAACTAGAGTCATCCCTATGTGCTTATAACCATTGAGAGCCATCTTGATTGATGCAGGAGAACTGGAGTCATCCCTATGTGCTCATAACCATTGAGAGCCATCTTGATTGATGCAGGAGGAGAACTGGAGTCATCCCTATGTGCTCATAACCATTGAGAGCCATCTTGATTGATGCAGGAGAACTGGAGTCATCCCTATGTGCTGATAACCATTGAGAGCCATCTTGATTGATGCAGGAGAACTGGAGTCATCCCTATGTACTCATAACCATTGAGAGCCATCTTGATTGTTGCAGGAGAACTGGAGTCATCCCTATGTGCTCATAACCATTGAGAGTCATCTTGATTGATGCAGGAGAACTGGAGTCATCCCTATGTGCTCATAACCATTGAGAGCCATCTTGATTGATGCAGGAGAACTGGAGTCATCCCTATGTGCTCATAACCATTGAGAGCCATCTTGATTGATGCAGGAGAACTGGAGTCATCCCTATGTGCTCATAACCATGGAGAGCCATCTTGATTGATGCAGGAGAACTGGAGTCATCCCTATGTGCTCATAACCATTGAGAGCCATCTTGATTGATGCAGGAGAACTGGAGTCATCCCTATGTGCTCATAAGCCATCTTGATTGATGCAGGAGAACTGGAGTCATCCCTATGTGCTCATAACCATTGAGAGCCATCTTGATTGATGCAGGAGAACTGGAGTCATCCCTATGTGCTCATAACCATTGAGAGCCATCTTGATTGATGCAGGAGAACTGGAGTCATCCCTATGTGCTCATAACCATTGAGAGCCATCTTGATTGATGCAGGAGAACTGGAGTCATCCCTATGTGCTCATAACCATTGAGAGCCATCTTGATTGATGCAGGAGAACAGGAGTCATCACTATGTGCTCATAACCATTGAGAGCCATCTTGATTGATGCAGGAGAACTGGAGTCATCCCTATGTGCTCATAACCATTGAGAGCCATCTTGATTGATGCAGGAGAACTGGAGTCATCCCTATGTGCTCATAACCATTGAGAGCCATCTTGATTGATGCAGGAGAACTGGAGTCATCCCTATGTGCTCATAACCATTGAGAGCCATCTTGATTGATGCAGGAGAACTGGAGTCATCCCTATGTGCTCATAACCATTGAGAGCCATCTTTATTGATGCAGGAGGAGAACTGGAGTCATCCCTATGTACTCATAACCATTGAGAGCCATCTTGATTGATGCTGGAGAACTAGAGTCATCCCTATGTGCTCATAACCATTGAGAGCCATCTTGATTGATGCAGGAGAACTGGAGTCATCCCTATGTGTGCTCATAACCATTGAGAGCCATCTTGATTGATGCAGGAGGAGAACGGGAGTCATTCCTATGTACTCATAACCATTGAGAGCCATCTTGATTGATACTGGAGAACTGGAGTCATCCCTATGTGCTCATAACCATTGAGAGCCATCGTGTTTGATACAGGAGAACTGGAGTCATCCCTATGTGCTCATAACCATTGAGAGCCATCTTGATTGATGCAGGAGAACTGGAGTCATCCCTATGTACTCATAACAATTGAGAGCCATCTTGATTGATGCAGGAGAACTGGAGTCATCCCTATGTGCTCATAACCATTGAGAGCCATCTTGATTGATGCAGGAGAACTGGAGTCATCCCTATGTGCTCATAACCATTGAGAGCCATCTTGATTGATGCAGGAGAACTGGAGTCATCCCTATGTGCTCATAACCATTGAAAGCCATCTTGATTGATGCAGGAGAACTGGAGTCATCCCTATGTGCTCATAACCATTGAGAGCCATCTTGATTGATGCAGGAGAACTGGAGTCATCCCTATGTGCTCATAACAATTGAGAGCCATCTTGATTGATGCAGGAGAACTGGAGTCATCCCTATGTGCTCATAACCATTGAGAGCCAACTTGATTGATGCAGGAGAACTGGAGTCATCCCTATGTACTCATAACCATTGAGAGCCATCTTGATTGATGCAGGAGAACTGGAGTCATCCCTATGTACTCATAACCATTGAGAGCCATCTTGATTGATGCAGGAGAACTGGAGTCATCCCTATGTGCTCATAACCATTGAGAGCCATCTTGATTGATGCAGGAGAACTGGAGTCATCCCTATGTACTCATAACCATTGAGAGCCATCTTGATTGATGCAGGAGAACTGGAGTCATACCTATGTGCTCATAACCATTGAGAGCCATCTTGATTGATGCAGGAGAACTGGAGTCATCCCTATGTGCTCATAACCATTGAGAGCCATCTTGATTGCTGCAGTTGAACTGGAGTCATCCCTATGTGCTCATAACCATTGAGAGCCATCTTGATTGATGCAGGAGAACTGGAGTCATCCCTATGTGCTCATAACCATTGACTGCCATCTTCAATGATGCAGGAGAACTGGAGTCATCCCTATGTGCTCATAACCATTGAGAGCCATCTTGATTGATGCAGGAGAACTGGAGTCATCCCTATGTGCTCATAACCATTGAGAGCCATCTTGATTGATGCAGGAGAACTGGAGTCATCCCTATGTGCTCATAACCATTGAGAGCCATCTTGATTGATGCAGGAGAACTGGAGTCATCCCTATGTGCTCATAACCATTGAGAGCCATCTTGATTGATGCAGGAGAACTGGAGTCATCCCTATGTGCTGAGCTCATAACCATTGAGAGCCAACTTGATTGATGCAGGAGAACTGGAGTCATCCCTATGTACTCATAACCATTGAGAGCCATCTTGATTGATGCAGGAGAACTGGAGTCATCCCTATGTACTCATAACCATTGAGAGCCATCTTGATTGATGCAGGAGAACTGGAGTCATCCCTATGTGCTCATAACCATTGAGAGCCATCTTGATTGATGCAGGAGAACTGGAGTCATACCTATGTGCTCATAACCATTGAGAGCCATCTTGATTGATGAAGGAGAACTGGAGTCATCCCTATGTGCTCATAACCATTGAGAGCCATCTTGATTGATGCAGGAGAACTGGAGTCATCCCTATGTGCTCATAACCATTGAGAGCCATCTTGATTGATGCAGGAGAACTGGAGTCATCCCTATGTACTCATAACCATTGAGAGCCATCTTGATTGATGCAGGAGAACTGGAGTATCCCTATGTTCTCATAACCATTGAGAGCCATCTTGATTGATGCAGGAGAACTGGAGTCATCCCTATGTGCTCATAACCATTGAGAGCCATCTTGATTGATGCAGGAGAACTGGAGTCATCCCTATGTGCTCATAACCATTGAGAGCCATCTTGATTGATGCAGGAGAACTGGAGTCATCGCTATGTACTCATAACCATTGAGAGCCTACTTGATTGATGCAGGAGAACTGGAGTCATCCCTATGTGCTAATAACCATTGAGAGCCATCTTGATTGATGCAGGAGAACTGGAGTCATCCCTATGTGCTCATAGCCATTGAGAGCCATCTTGATTGATGCAGGAGAACTGGAGTCATCCCTATGTGCTCATAACCATTGAGAGCCATCTTGATTGATGCAGCAGAACTGGAGTCATCCCTATGTGCTCATAACCATTGAGAGCCATCTTTATTGATGCAGGAGGAGAACTGGAGTCATCCCTATGTACTCATAACCATTGAGAGCCATCTTGATTGATGCTGGAGAACTAGAGTCATCCCTATGTGCTCATAACCATTGAGAGCCATCTTGATTGATGCAGGAGAACTGGAGTCATCCCTATGTGTGCTCATAACCATTGAGAGCCATCTTGATTGATGCAGGAGGAGAACTGGAGTCATTCCTATGTACTCATAACCATTGAGAGCCATCTTGATTGATACTGGAGAACTGGAGTCATCCCTATGTGCTCATAACCATTGAGAGCCATCGTGATTGATACAGGAGAACTGGAGTCATCCCTATGTGCTCATAACCATTGAGAGCCATCTTGATTGATGCAGGAGAACTGGAGTCATCCCTATGTGCTCATAACCATTGAGAGCCATCTTGATTGATGCAGGAGAACTGGAGTCATCCCTATGTGCTCATAACCATTGAGAGCCATCTTGATTGATGCAGGAGAACTGGAGTCATCCCTATGTGCTCATAACCATTGAGAGCCATCTTGATTGATGCAGGAGAACTGGAGTCATCCCTATGTACTCATAACCATTGAGAGACATCTTGATTGATGCAGGAGAACTGGAGTCATCCCTATGTGCTCATAACCATTGAGAGCCATCTTGATTGATGCAGGAGAACTGGAGTCATCCCTATGTGCTCATAACCATTGAGAGCCATCTTGATTGATGCAGGAGAACTGGAGTCATCCCTATGTGCTCATAACCATTGAGAGCCATCTTGATTGATGCAGGAGAACTGGAGTCATCCCTATGTGCTCATAACCATTGAGAGCCATCTTGATTGATGCAGGAGAACTGGAGTCATCCCTATGTACTCATAACCATTGAGAGCCATCTTGATTGATGCAGGAGAACTGGAGTCATCCCTATGTGCTCATAACCATTGAGAGCCATCTTGATTGATGCAGGAGAACTGGAGTCATCCCTATGTGCTCATAACCATTGAGAGCCATCTTGATTGATGCAGGAGAACTGGAGTCATCCCTATGTGCTCATAACCATTGAGAGCCATCTTGATTGATGCAGGAGAACTGGAGTCATCCCTATGTGCTCATAACCATTGAGAGCCATCTTGATTGATGCAGGAGAACTGGAGTCATCCCTATGTGCTGAGCTCATAACCATTGAGAGCCAACTTGATTGATGCAGGAGAACTGGAGTCATCCCTATGTACTCATAACCATTGAGAGCCATCTTGATTGATGCAGGAGAACTGGAGTCATCCCTATGTACTCATAACCATTGAGAGCCATCTTGATTGATGCAGGAGAACTGGAGTCATCCCTATGTGCTCATAACCATTGAGAGCCATCTTGATTGATGCAGGAGAACTGGAGTCATCCCTATGTGCTCATAACCATTGAGAGCCATCTTGATTGATGTAGGAGAACTGGAGTCATCCCTATGTGCTCATAACCATTGAGAGCCATCTTGATTGATGCAGGAGAACTGGAGTCATCCCTATGTGCTCATAACCATTGAGAGCCATCTTGATTGATGCAGGAGAACTGGAGTCATCCCTATGTACTCATAACCATTGAGAGCCATCTTGATTGATGCAGGAGAACTGGAGTCATCCCTATGTACTCATAACCATTGAGAGACATCTTGATTGATGCAGGAGAACTGGAGTCATCCCTATGTGCTCATAACCATTGAGAGCCATCTTGATTGATGCAGGAGAACTGGAGTCATCCCTATGTGCTCATAACCATTGAGAGCCATCTTGATTGATGCAGGAGAACTGGAGTCATCCCTATGTGCTCATAACCATTGAGAGCCATCTTGATTGATGCAGGAGAACTGGAGTCATCCCTATGTGCTCATAACCATTGAGAGCCATCTTGATTGATGCAGGAGAACTGGAGTCATCCCTATGTACTCATAACCATTGAGAGCCATCTTGATTGATGCAGGAGAACTGGAGTCATCCCTATGTGCTCATAACCATTGAGAGCCATCTTGATTGATGCAGGAGAACTGGAGTCATCCCTATGTGCTCATAACCATTGAGAGCCATCTTGATTGATGCAGGAGAACTGGAGTCATCCCTATGTGCTCATAACCATTGAGAGCCATCTTGATTGATTCAGGTGAACTGGAGTCATCCCTATGTGCTCATAACCATTGAGAGCCTTCTTGATTGATGCAGGAGAACTGGAGTCATCCCTATGTGCTCATAACCATTGAGAGCCATCTTGATTGATGCAGGAGAACTGGAGTCATCCCTATGTGCTCATAGCCATTGAGAGCCATCTTGATTGATGCAGGAGAACTGGAGTCATCCCTATGTGCTCATAACCATTGAGAGCCATCTTGATTGATGCAGGAGAACTGGAGTCATCCCTATGTGCTCATAACCATTGAGAGCCTTCTTGATTGATGCAGGAGAACTCGAGTCATCCCTATGTACTCATAACAATTGAGAGCCATCTTGATTGATGCAGGAGAACTGGAGTCATCCCTATGTGCTCATAACCATTGAGAGCCAACTTGATTGATGCAGGAGAACTGGAGTCATCCCTATGTACTCATAACCATTGAGAGCCATCTTGATTGATGCAGGAGAACTGGAGTCATCCCTATGTGCTCATAACCATTGAGAGCCATCTTGATTGATGCAGGAGAACTGGAGTCATTCCTATGTGCTCATAACCATTGAGAGCCATCTTGATTGATGCAGGAGAACTGGAGTCATCCCTATGTCCTCATAACCATTGAGAGCCATCTTGATTGATGCAGGAGAACTGGAGTCATCCCTATGTGCTCATAACCATTGAGAGCCATCTTGATTGATGCAGGAGAACTGGAGTCATCCCTATGTGCTCATAACCATTGAGAGCCATCTTGATTGATGCAGGAGAACTGGAGTCATCCCTATGTGCTCATAACCATTGAGAGCCATCTTGATTGATGCAGGAGAACTGGAGTCATCCCTATGTACTCATAACCATTGAGAGCCATCTTGATTGATGCAGGAGGACTGGAGTCATCCCTATGTGCTCATAACCATTGAGAGCCATCTTGATTGATGCAGGAGAACTAGAGTCATCCCTATGTGCTCATAACCATTGAGAGCCATCTTGATTGATGCAGGAGAACTGGAGTCATCGCTATGTACTCATAACCATTGAGAGCCATCTTGATTGATGCAGGAGAACTGGAGTCATCCCTATGTGCTAATAACCATTGAGAGCCATCTTGATTGATGCAGGAGAACTGGAGTCATCCCTATGTGCTAATAACCATTGAGAGCCATCTTGATTGATGCAGGAGAACTGGAGTCATCCCTATGTGCTCATAGCCATTGAGAGCCATCTTGATTGATGCAGGAGAACTACAGTCATCCCTATGTGCTCATAACCATTGAGAGCCATCTTGATTGATGCAGGAGAACTGGAGTCATCCCTATGTGCTCATAACCATTGAGAGCCTTCTTGATTGATGCAGGAGAACTCGAGTCATCCCTATGTACTCATAACAATTGAGAGCCATCTTGATTGATGCAGGAGAACTGGAGTCATCCCTATGTGCTCATAACCATTGAGAGCCAACTTGATTGATTCAGGAGAACTGGAGTCATCCCTATGTACTCATAACCATTGAGAGCCATCTTGATTGATGCAGGAGAACTGGAGTCATCCCTATGTACTCATAACCATTGAGAGCCATCTTGATTGATGCAGGAGAACTGGAGTCATCCCTATGTGCTCATAACCATTGAGAGCCTTCTTGATTGATGCAGGAGAACTGGAGTCATCCCTATGTACTCATAACCATTGAGAGCCATCTTGATTGATGCAGGAGAACTGGAGTCATCCCTATGTGCTCATAACCATTAAGAGCCATCTTGATTGATGCAGGAGAACTGGAGTCATCTCTATGTGCTCATAACCATTGAGAGCCATCTTGATTGATGCAGGAGAACTGGAGTCATCCCTATGTACTCATAACCATAGAGAGCCATCTTGATTGATGCAGGAGAACTGGAGTCATCCCTATGTGCTCATAACCATTGAGAGCAATCTTGATTGATGCAGGAGAACTGGAGTCATCCTATGTGCTCATAACCATTGAGAGCCATCTTGATTGATGCAGGAGAACTGGAGTCATCCCTATGTACTCATAACCATTGAGAGCCATCTTGATTGATGCAGGAGAACTGGAGTCATCCCTATGTGCTCATAACCATTGAGAGCCATCTTTATTGATGCAGGAGAACTGGAGTCATCGCTATGTACTCATAACCATTGAGAGCCATCTTGATTGATGCAGGAGAACTGGAGTCATCCCTATGTGCTCATAACCATTGAGAGCCTTCTTGATTGATGCAGGAGAACTCGAGTCATCCCTATGTTCTCATAACAATTGAGAGCCATCTTGATTGATGCAGGAGAACTGGAGTCATCCCTATGTCCTCATAACCATTGAGAGCCATCTTGATTGATGCAGGAGAACTGGAGTCATCCCTATGTGCTCATAACCATTGAGAGCCATCTTGATTGATGCAGGAGGAGAACTGGAGTCATCCCTATGTGCTCATAATCATTGAGAGCCATCTTGATTGATGCAGGAGAACTGGAGTCATCCCTATGTGCTGATAACCATTGAGAGCCATCTTGATTGATGCAGGAGAACTGGAGTCATCCCTATGTACTCATAACCATTGAGAGCCATCTTGATTGTTGCAGGAGAACTGGAGTCATCCCTATGTGCTCATAACCATTGAGAGTCATCTTGATTGATGCAGGAGAACTGGAGTCATCCCTATGTGCTCATAACCATTGAGAGCCATCTTGATTGATGCAGGAGAACTGGAGTCATCCCTATGTGCTCATAACCATTGAGAGCCATCTTGATTGATGCAGGAGAACTGGAGTCATCCCTATGTGCTCATAACCATGGAGAGCCATCTTGATTGATGCAGGAGAACTGGAGTCATCCCTATGTGCTCATAACCATTGAGAGCCATCTTGATTGATGCAGGAGAACTGGAGTCATCCCTATGTGCTCATAAGCCATCTTGATTGATGCAGGAGAACTGGAGTCATCCCTATGTGCTCATAACCATTGAGAGCCATCTTGATTGATGCAGGAGAACTGGAGTCATCCCTATGTGCTCATAACCATTGAGAGCCATCTTGATTGATGCAGGAGAACTGGAGTCATCCCTATGTGCTCATAACCATTGAGAGCCATCTTGATTGATGCAGGAGAACTGGAGTCATACCTATGTGCTCATAACCATTGAGAGCCATCTTGATTGATGCAGGAGAACTGGAGTCATCCCTATGTGCTCATAACCATTGAGAGCCATCTTGATTGATGCAGGAGAACAGGAGTCATCCCTATGTGCTCATAACCATTGAGAGCCATCTTGATTGATGCAGGAGAACTGGAGTCATCCCTATGTGCTCATAACCATTGAGAGCCATCTTGATTGATGCAGGAGAACTGGAGTCATCCCTATGTGCTCATAACCATTGAGAGCCATCTTGATTGATGCAGGAGAACTGGAGTCATCCCTATGTGCTCATAACCATTGAGAGCCATATTGATTGATGCAGGAGAACTGGAGTCATCCCTATGTGCTCATAACCATTGAGAGCCATCTTTATTGATGCAGGAGGAGAACTGGAGTCATCCCTATGTACTCATAACCATTGAGAGCCATCTTGATTGATGCTGGAGAACTAGAGTTATCCCTATGTGCTCATAACCATTGAGAGCCATCTTGATTGATGCAGGAGAACTGGAGTCATCCCTATGTGTTCTCATAACCATTGAGAGCCATCGTGATTGATACAGGAGAACTGGAGTCATCCCTATGTGCTCATAACCATTGAGAGCCATCTTGATTGATGCAGGAGAACTGGAGTCATCCCTATGTGCTCATAACCATTGAGAGCCATCTTGATTGATGCAGGAGAACTGGAGTCATCCCTATGTGCTCATAACCATTGAGAGCCATCTTGATTGATGCAGGAGAACTGGAGTCATCCCTATGTGCTCATAACCATTGAGAGCCATCTTGATTGATGCAGGAGAACTGGAGTCATCCCTATGTACTCATAACCATTGAGAGCCATCTTGATTGATGCAGGAGAACTGGAGTCATCCCTATGTGCTCATAACCATTGAGAGACATCTTGATTGATGCAGGAGAACTGGAGTCATCCCTATGTGCTCATAACCATTGAGAGCCATCTTGATTGATGCAGGAGAACTGGAGTCATCCCTATGTGCTCATAACCATTGAGAGCCATCTTGATTGATGCAGGAGAACTGGAGTCATCCCTATGTGCTCATAACCATTGAGAGCCATCTTGATTGATGCAGGAGAACTGGAGTCATCCCTATGTGCTCATAACCATTGAGAGCCATCTTGATTGATGAAGGAGAACTGGAGTCATCCCTATGTACTCATAACCATTGAGAGCCATCTTGATTGATGCAGGAGAACTGGAGTCATCCCTATGTGCTCATAACCATTGAGAGCCATCTTGATTGATGCAGGAGAACTGGAGTCATCCCTATGTGCTCATAACCATTGAGAGCCATCTTGATTGATGCAGGAGAACTGGAGTCATCCCTATGTACTCATAACCATTGAGAGCCATCTTGATTGATGCAGGAGAACTGGAGTCATCCCTATGTGCTCATAACCATTGAGAGCCATCTTGATTGATGCAGGAGAACTGGAGTCATCCCTATGTGCTCATAACCATTGAGAGCCATCTTGATTGATGCAGGAGAACTGGAGTCATCCCTATGTACTCATAACCATTGAGAGCCATCTTGATTGATGCAGGAGAACTGGAGTCATCCCTATGTGCTCATAACCATTGAGAGCCTTCTTTATTGATGCAGGAGAACTCGAGTCATCCCTATGTACTCATAACAATTGAGAGCCATCTTGATTGATGCAGGAGAACTGGAGTCATCCCTATGTGCTCATAACCATTGAGAGCCAACTTGATTGATGCAGGAGAACTGGGGTCATCCCTATGTACTCATAACCATTGAGAGCCATCTTGATTGATGCAGGAGAACTGGAGTCATCCCTATGTACTCATAACCATTGAGAGCCATCTTGATTGATGCAGGAGAACTGGAGTCATCCCTATGTGCTCATAACCATTGAGAGCCATCTTGATTGATGCAGGAGAACTGGAGTCATCCCTATGTACTCATAACCATTGAGAGCCATCTTGATTGATGCAGGAGAACTGGAGTCATCCCTATGTGCTCATAACCATTGAGAGCCTTCTTGATTGATGCAGGAGAACTGGAGTCATCCCTATGTGCTCATAACCATTGAGAGCCATCTTGATTGATGCAGGAGAACTGGAGTCATCCCTATGTGCTCATAACCATTGAGAGCCATCTTGATTGATGCAGGAGAACTGGAGTCATCCCTATGTGCTAATAACCATTGAGAGCCATCTTGATTGATGCAGGAGAACTGGAGTCATCCCTATGTGCTCATAGCCATTGAGAGCCATCTTGATTGATGCAGGAGAACTGGAGTCATCCCTATGTGCTCATAACCATTGAGAGCCATCTTGATTGATGCAGGAGAATTGGAGTCATCCCTATGTGCTCATAACCATTGAGAGCCTTCTTGATTGATGCAGGAGAACTCGAGTCATCCCTATGTACTCATAACAATTGAGAGCCATCTTGATTGATGCAGGAGAACTGGAGTCATCCCTATGTGCTCATAACCATTGAAAGCCAACTTGATTGATGCAGGAGAACTGGAGTCATCCCTATGTACTCATAACCATTGAGAGCCATCTTGATTGATGCAGGAGAACTGGAGTCATCCCTATGTACTCATAACCATTGAGTGCCATCTTGATTGATGCAGGAGAACTGGAGTCATCCCTATGTGCTCATAACCATTGAGAGCCATCTTGATTGATGCAGGAGAACTGGAGTCATCCCTATGTACTCATAACCATTGAGAGCCATCTTGATTGATGCAGGAGAACTGGAGTCATCCCTATGTGCTCATAACCATTAAGAGCCATCTTGATTGATGCAGGAGAACTGGAGTCATCTCTATGTGCTCATAACCATTGAGAGCCATCTTGATTGATGCAGGAGAACTGGAGTCATCCCTATGTACTCATAACCATAGAGAGCCATCTTGATTGATGCAGGAGAACTGGAGTCATCCCTATGTGCTCATAACCATTGAGAGCCATCTTGATTGATGCAGGAGAACTGGAGTCATCCCTATGTGCTCATAACCATTGAGAGCCATCTTGATTGATGCAGGAGAACTGGAGTCATCCCTATGTACTCATAACCATTGAGAGCCATCTTGATTGATGCAGGAGAACTGGAGTCATCCCTATGTGCTCATAACCATTGAGAGCCATCTTGATTGATGCAGGAGAACTGGAGTCATCGCTATGTACTCATAACCATTGAGAGCCATCTTGATTGATGCAGGAGAACTGGAGTCATCCCTATGTGCTCATAACCATTGAGAGCCTTCTTGATTGATGCAGGAGAACTCGAGTCATCCCTATGTACTCATAACCATTGAGAGCTATCTTGATTGATGCAGGAGAACTGGAGTCGTCCCTATGTGCTCATAACCATTGAGAGCCATCTTGATTGATGCAGGAGAACTGGAGTCATCCCTATGTGCTAATAACCATTGAGAGCCATCTTGATTGATGCAGGAGAACTGGAGTCATCCCTATGTGCTCATAGCCATTGAGAGCCATCTTGATTGATGCAGGAGAACTGGAGTCTTCGCTATGTACTCATAACAATTGAGAGCCATCTTGATTAATACAGGAGAACTGGAGTCATCTAATAACCATTGAGAGCCATCTTGATTGATGCAGGAGAACTGGAGTCATCCCTATGTGCTCATAGCCATTGAGAGCCATCTTGATTGATGCAGGAGAACTGGAGTCATCCCTATGTGCTCATAACCATTGAGAGCCTTCTTGATTGATGCAGGAGAACTGGAGTCATCCCTATGTGCTCATAACCATTGAGAGCCATCTTGATTGATGCAGGAGAACTGGAGTCATCCCTATGTGCTCATAGCCATTGAGAGCCATCTTGATTGATGCAGGAGAACTGGAGTCATCCCTATGTGCTCATAACCATTGAGAGCCATCTTGATTGATGCAGGAGAACTGGAGTCATCCCTATGTGCTCATAACCATTGAGAGCCTTCTTGATTGATGCAGGAGAACTCGAGTCATCCCTATGTACTCATAACAATTGAGAGCCATCTTGATTGATGCAGGAGAACTGGAGTCATCCCTATGTGCTGAGCTCATAACCATTGAGAGCCAACTTGATTGATGCAGGAGAACTGGAATCATCCCTATGTACTCATAACCATTGAGAGCCATCTTGATTGATGCAGGAGAACTGGAGTCATCCCTATGTACTCATAACCATTGAGAGCCATCTTGATTGATGCAGGAGAACTGGAGTCATCCCTATGTACTCATAACCATTGAGAGCCATCTTGATTGAAGCAGGAGAACTGGAGTCATCCCTATGTGCTCATAACCATTGAGAGCCATCTTGATTGATTCAGGAGAACTGGAGTCATCCCTATGTGCTCATAACCATTGAGAGCCATCTTGATTGATGCAGGAGAACTGGAGTCATCCCTATGTGCTAATAACCATTGAGAGCCATCTTGATTGATGCAGGAGAACTGGAGTCATCCCTATGTGCTCATAACCATTGAGAGCCATCTTGATTGATGCAGGAGAACTGGAGTCATCCCTATGTGCTCATAACCATTGAGAGCCATCTTGATTGATGCAGGAGAACTGGAGTCATCCCTATATGTACTCATAACCATTGAGAGCCATCTTGATTGATGCAGGAGAACTGGAGTCATCCCTATGTGCTCATAACCATTGAGAGCCATCTTGATTGATGCAGGAGAACTGGAGTCATCCCTATGTGCTAATAACCATTGAGAGCCATCTTGATTGATGCAGGAGAACTGGAGTCATCCCTATGTGCTCATAGCCATTGAGAGCCATCTTGATTGATGCAGGAGAACTGGAGTCATCGCTATGTACTCATAACAATTGAGAGCCATCTTGATTGATGCAGGAGAACTGGAGTCATCCCTATGTGCTAATAACCATTGAGAGCCATCTTGATTGATGCAGGAGAACTGGAGTCATCCCTATGTGCTCATAGCCATTGAGAGCCATCTTGATTGATGCAGGAGAACTGGAGTCATCGCTATGTACTCATAACCATTGAGAGCCATCTTGATTGATGCAGGAGAACTGGAGTCATCCCTATGTGCTAATAACCATTGAGAGCCATCTTGATTGATGCAGGAGAACTGGAGTCAACCCTATGTGCTCATAACCATTGAGAGCCATCTTTATTGATGCAGGAGAACTGGAGTCATCCCTATGTGCTCATAACCATTGAGAGCCTTCTTGATTGATGCAGTAGAACTGGAGTCATCCCTATGTGCTCATAACCATCGAGAGCCATCTTGATTGATTCAGGAGAACTGGAGTCATCCCTATGTGCTCATAACCATTGAGAGCCATCTTGATTGATGCAGGAGAACTGGAGTCATCCCTATGTGCTCATAACCATTGAGAGCCATCTTGATTGATGCAGGAGAACTGGAGTCATCCCTATGTGCTCTTAACCATTGAGAGCCATCTTGATTGATGCAGGAGAACTGGAGTCATCCCTATGTGCTCATAACCATTGAGAGCCATCTTGATTGATGCAGGAGAACTGGAGTCATCCCTATGTGCTCATAACCATTGAGAGCCATCTTGATTGATGCAGGAGAACTGGAGTCATCCCTATGTGCTCATAACCATTGAGAGCCATCTTGATTGATGCAGGAGAACTGGAGTCATCCCTATGTGCTCATAACCATTGAGAGCCTTCTTGATTGATGCAGGAGAACTGGAGTCATCCCTATGTGCTCATAACCATTGAGAGCCATCTTGATTGATGCAGGAGAACTGAAGTGATCCCTATGTGCTCATAGCCATTGAGAGCCATCTTGATTGATGCAGGAGAACTGGAGTCATCCCTATGTGTTCATAACCATTGAGAGCCATCTTGATTGATGCAGGAGAACTCGAGTCATCCCTATGTACTCATAACAATTGAGAGCCATCTTGATTGATGCAGGAGAACTGGAGTCATCCCTATGTGCTCCAGGGGCGGATCTAGGGGGGGGGGGGTTGAGGGGGTTGCAACCCCCCCCCCCCCTTTTGGACAATATTACGATAATAATGATGAGGATAATAATAGTAATAAAATTCCAGAATACTACAATAATAATGTACCCTAATGAAATTCAGTTAAAGAGTATGATTTTCTCACTATAGCTTCTTTTAATGAGGCAGTAACATTAAATGTGGCACCAAAATGGCAAATGCAGATCTGTATTTTTCACTTAACAGCTAAAACCACAGGTGTATACATCAAAAGATGTGCTACCTTTTACTCTCTGGGTCACATGAGCTGAACTCTTGCTCTCTGGGTCACATGAGCTGAACTTTGGCCTCTGGCAAGCTATCTAGCATATAGTGGATTGAAAGACTCCAAGCAAAATACATTAAAAACCTGTTAAAGAGGTAAATAGCTAGATTATAATGTGATTATTTGGTTTAATATTATTAAATGGCAAATTTCAGATCTGGAGAGTTTACTCAAGAATGACCAGTGAGCAAGAGGATATGCATTGAACCTGATCAGACCTCTATAGTTAAGTGTAGAGAAGATGAAGGTAATGACATCATGGTAGCTGGTCATACACTAGACTTAGGAATAGTTGTGAAAGAAGCACAGGGTTCATTGGATAACCTAAGGCAATTGGCTAGTAGCATTCCTGACTCAAAGCGGTTCCAGTATCTGTCATCACATTTCAGACAATCAGCATCTGAAGCCCTTCAGTCTCATCCAGTCACCAAGCACGGTAAAACCTGGACAGTTTCGTTTCAGATGCACTGGCTCAACCAATTTCCTTGGCTTTGCTATAGTAGGAAACTTGAAGGAGGAATTTGTTCTTATTGTATTCTGTTCCCAGAGCCTCCAAACAGACAAAGAGGTGGCGGCGCAGGTACAATACCCAGAGTGTTGGTGCTATCCTCCTATCAGAAGCCATATACGAAAGCACTGGGTAAGGATGGCATTCTTTTGCATCATGAGCGGACTGTCATGCATCAGCATGCTACAGAAAGAGCTGATTGTTTCAAAACAAACTACTTCACTCCTGATGCCAGAGTTGACTCACATCTCACAAAAGTGAAACAAGAACAAGCAGAAGAAAAAGAGAGATTCTGCGTCACATAGTTAATTGTGTTCAGTTTTTAGCTAAGCAAGGCTTACCATTCAGAGGACCAGAGGAGAAGATAAAGTTGATTTTTCGGATGAAACCATGAACAGAGGAAACTTTATAGCCATGTTGCAACTCTTGGCTAAAGGAAATAGCACTTTACAACAGCATCTTACTTGCTAGCAAAAATGCTAAATACACCAGCAAGAACATTCAAAATCAGCTGATTCACATCTATGCCAACAAAGTGAGAGAGAAATTGTGTGACCCTTTGAAAGTGAATAATCTTCCATTCACTATCATAGCAGATGAGGTCACCAACCCACATGAAAATCAAGAGATCCTTTCTGTGTGCCTTCGTTATGTAGACTTGTCTGCACCACAAACACCAAAAATAAAGGAGTGCCTAATCAATTTTGAAAGAGCAAATGCTCCCACTATAGCTAAAAAAATCTTGGAATCTCTTTCACATCCCTCAGTGAATTTAGACCCATCTAAAATCTGTGGCCAGGCTTACGATGGAGCTGCAGTAATGGCTTCTAAGAAAGCTGGAGTCCAAGCACAGATTTAAAAAATTTCTCCTTCAGCTATTTATACACATTGCTTCTCTCATTGTCTGAATCTTTCTATTGCTGCTTCTTGTAGACTTCAAGAAGTGAGAAATCTTATTGGTGTAATAAATGAATCATTCTTGTTTCTGAACAAAAGTCCTAAGCGGCAACGCTTTTTTGAGCGTACAGTTAAAGCATACATGCCAGAATCACATCCCATTCTAAACTTCCTGGATTATGCAAAACACGCTGGGTAGAATGCCACATATGTTTCGACGTTTTTCATGAGCTATATGAGTGCCTTGTTACTCTATTGGATGCCATTCTGTTACCAGATGATCATCCAGCTCTGCTTGAAGATGATTAGAACTGGAAGTGGGATAAAGAAACAAAAGTAAAAGCACAAGGGTTGAAATCTTCCCTTGGTTCTTTTCAGACCATAGCTGTTTTCATTGCAACGAAAAATGTCCTTGATGAAGTCAAAGTTTTAGCTTCTAAGTTGCAAAAGAGAGACCAAGATATTCTTGATGCTCACAAAATGGTAGGCACTGTCATTGAGAGTATCAAGTTCACCAGAACAAACATCAGTACAATTTTCAGCAAATGGTATGAGGAGATTCTTAAACTTGCTGACAGTGTGGGATCATCTGCTAGTATTCATAGGAAAACTAGTCTTCAAAGGAATAGGAGTAATACTCCTAGCGATAGTCCTGAAGAGTTCTACAAGAGAACTATAGCTATTCCTCTCTTAGATTCTTTCCTTAGTCAGATGAGTGAAAGATTTACATCCGATAAAAGGTATATTCAAGGGCTTCTCTGCCTCATACCTTCTGTTAATGATGCTGATTTGAACTTAGCAAGTTTGTTACATTGGTAACACGATCTCCCTTTCCCTAAATCTCTCTGTAATGAGCTAGAAAGATGGAAACGACTTTGGCAAAACCAAGAGATCCAAGGTGGTACACTTCCTGACAATTTACTTTTAGCTCTTGGTGCTTGCGACAAGGACTCATTTCCCAACATCCACCAACTTCTTACAATTGCATGTACCTTACCAATTACGAGTGCTGAAGCGGAGAGGTCATTTTCCTTATTGAGAAGGCTGAAAACCTGTTTACGATCAACAATGACTGACGACCGTTTATCCGACTTGTCAATGATTGCTATTCACCATGGCGAAGGAGTTACAACTGAAGAAATCTGTCAAAAATTTGTAAGGACATATCCGAGAAGACTCTTTAATGCTTCTTTGTTTGATTAAATGTTTACAATTGTACTTACCTGTGATTGTAATTTAAAAAAATGTGTTAATAAGACATTTAATTAAAGGGTGTGGTTTTGGGTGTATTTTTGGGGAGAGCTTATAAACAACCCCCTCCTATCATAATAACCTAGATCCGCCCCTGTGCTCATAACCATTGAGAGCCAACTTGATTGATGCAGGAGAACTGGAGTCATCCCTATGTACTCATAACCATTGAGAGCCATCTTGATTGATGCAGGAGAACTGGAGTCATCCCTATGTACTCATAACCATTGAGAGCCATCTTGATTGATGCAGGAGAACTGGAGTCATCCCTATGTGCTCATAACCATTGAGAGCCATCTTGATTGATGCAGGAGAACTGGAGTCATCCCTATGTGCTCATAACCATTGAGAGCCATCTTGATTGATGCAGGAGAACTGGAGTCATCGCTATGTGCTCATAACCATTGAGAGCCATCTTGATTGATGCAGGAGAACTGGAGTCATCGCTATGTGCTCATAACCATTGAGAGCCATCTTGATTGATGCAGGAGAACTGGAGTCATCCCTATGTGCTAATAACCATTGAGAGCCATCTTGATTGATGCAGGAGAACTGGAGTCATCCCTATGTGCTCATAGCCATTGAGAGCCATCTTGATTGATGCAGGAGAACTGGAGTCATCCCTATGTGCTCATAACCATTGAGAGCCATCTTGATTGATGCAGGAGAACTGGAGTCATCCCTATGTGCTCATAACCATTGAGAGCCATCTTGATTGATGCAGGAGAACTGGAGTCATCCCTATGTGCTCATAACCATTGAGAGCCATCTTGATTGATGCAGTAGAACTGGAGTCATCCCTATGTGCTCATAACCATTGAGAGCCATCTTGATTGATGCAGGAGAACTGGAGTCATCCCTATGTGCTCATAGCCATTGAGAGCCATCTTGATTGATGCAGGAGAACTGGAGTCATCCCTATGTGCTCATAACCATTGAGAGCCATCTTGATTGATGCAGGAGAACTGGAGTCATCCCTATGTGCTCATAACCATTGAGAGCCTTCTTGATTGATGCAGGAGAACTCGAGTCATCCCATGTACTCATAACCATTGAGAGCCATCTTGATTGATGCAGGAGAACTGGAGTCATCCCTATGTGCTCATAACCATTGAGAGCCAACTTGATTGATGCAGGAGAACTGGAGTCATCCCTATGTACTCATAACCATTGAGAGCCAACTTGATTGATGCAGGAGAACTGGAGTCATCCCTATGTGCTCATAACCATTGAGAGCCATCTTGATTGATGCAGGAGAACTGGAGTCATCCCTATGTACACATAACCATTGAGAGCCATCTTGATTGATGCAGGAGAACTGGAGTCATCCCTATGTGCTCATAACCATTGAGAGCCATCTTGATTGATGCAGGAGAACTGGAGTCATCCCTATGTGCTCATAGCCATTGAGAGCCATCTTGATTGATGCAGGAGAACTGGAGTCATCCCTATGTGCTCATAACCATTGAGAGCCATCTTGATTGATGCAGGAGAACTGGAGTCATCCCTATGTACTCATAACCATTGAGAGCCATCTTGATTGATGCAGGAGAACTGGAGTCATCCCTATGTGCTCATAACCATTGAGAGCCTTCTTGATTGATGCAGGAGAACTCGAGTCATCCCTATGTACTCATAAGAATTGAGAGCCATCTTGATTGATGCAGGAGAACTGGAGTCATCCCTATGTGCTCCAGGGGCGGATCTAGGGGGGGGGTTGAGGGGGTTGCAACCCCCCCCCCCCCCTTTTGGACAATATTACGATAATAATGATGAGGATAATAATAGTAATAAAATTCCAGAATACTACAATAATAATGTACCCTAATGAAATTCAGTTAAAGAGTATGATTTCCTCACTATAGCTTCTTTTAATGAGGCAGTAACATTAAATGAGGCACCAAAATGGCAAATGCAGATCTGTATTTTTCACTTAACAGCTAAAACCACAGGTGTATACATCAAAAGATGTGCTACCTTTTACTCTCTGGGTCACATGAGCTGAACTCTTGCTCTCTGGGTCACATGAGCTGAACTTTGGCCTCTGGCAAGCTATCTAGCATATAGTGGATTGAAAGACTCCAAGCAAAATACATTAAAAACCTGTTAAAGAGGTAAATAGCTAGATTATAATGTGATTATTTGGTTTAATATTATTAAATGGCAAATTTCAGATCTGGAGAGTTTACTCAAGAATGACCAGTGAGCAAGAGGATATGCATTGAACCTGATCAGACCTCTATAGTTAAGTGTAGAGAAGATGAAGGTAATGACATCATGGTAGCTGGTCATACACTAGACTTAGGAATAGTTGTGAAAGAAGCACAGGGTTCATTGGATAACCTAAGGCAATTGGCTAGTAGCATTCCTGACTCAAAGCGGTTCCAGTATCTGTCATCACATTTCAGACCATCAGCATCTGAAGCCCTTCAGTCTCATCCAGTCACCAAGCACGGTAAAACCTGGACAGTTTCGTTTCAGATGCACTGGCTCAACCAATTTCCTTGGCTTTGCTATAGTAGGAAACTTGAAGGAGGAATTTGTTCTTATTGTATTCTGTTCCCAGAGCCTCCAAACAGACAAAGAGGTGGCGGCACAGGTACAATACCCGGAGTGTTGGTGCTATCCTCCTATCAGAAGCCATATACGAAAGCACTGGGTAAGGATGGCATTCTTTTGCATCATGAGCGGACTGTCATGCATCAGCATGCTACAGAAAGAGCTGATTGTTTCAAAACAAACTACTTCACTCCTGATGCCAGAGTTGACTCACATCTCACAAAAGTGAAACAAGAACAAGCAGAAGAAAAAGAGAGATTCTGCGTCACATAGTTAATTGTGTTCAGTTTTTAGCTAAGCAAGGCTTACCATTCAGAGGACCAGAGGAGAAGATAAAGTTGATTTTTCGGATGAAACCATGAACAGAGGAAACTTTATAGCCATGTTGCAACTCTTGGCTAAAGGAAATAGCACTTTACAACAGCATCTTACTTGCTAGCAAAAATGCTAAATACACCAGCAAGAACATTCAAAATCAGCTGATTCACATCTATGCCAACAAAGTGAGAGAGAAATTGTGTGACCCTTTGAAAGTGAATAATCTTCCATTCACTATCATAGCAGATGAGGTCACCAACCCACATGAAAATCAAGGGATCCTTTCTGTGTGCCTTCGTTATGTAGACTTGTCTGCACCACAAACACCAAAAATAAAGGAGTGCCTAATCAATTTTGAAAGAGCAAATGCTCCCACTATAGCTAAAAAAATCTTGGAATCTCTTTCACATCCCTCAGTGAATTTAGACCCATCTAAAATCTGTGGCCAGGCTTACGATGGAGCTGCAGTAATGGCTTCTAAGAAAGCTGGAGTCCAAGCACAGATTTAAAAAATTTCTCCTTCAGCTATTTATACACATTGCTTCTCTCATTGTCTGAATCTTTCTATTGCTGCTTCTTGTAGACTTCAAGAAGTGAGAAATCTTATTGGTGTAATAAATGAATCATTCTTGTTTCTGAACAAAAGTCCTAAGCGGCAACGCTTTTTTGAGCGTACAGTTAAAGCATACATGCCAGAATCACATCCCATTCTAAACTTCCTGGATTATGCAAAACACGCTGGGTAGAATGCCACATATGTTTCGACGTTTTTCATGAGCTATATGAGTGCCTTGTTACTCTATTGGATGCCATTCTGTTACCAGATGATCATCCAGCTCTGCTTGAAGATGATTAGAACTGGAAGTGGGATAAAGAAACAAAAGTAAAAGCACAAGGGTTGAAATCTTCCCTTGGTTCTTTTCAGACCATAGCTGTTTTCATTGCAACGAAAAATGTCCTTGATGAAGTCAAAGTTTTAGCTTCTAAGTTGCAAAAGAGAGACCAAGATATTCTTGATGCTCACAAAATGGTAGGCACTGTCATTGAGAGTATCAAGTTCACCAGAACAAACATCAGTACAATTTTCAGCAAATGGTATGAGGAGATTCTTAAACTTGCTGACAGTGTGGGATCATCTGCTAGTATTCATAGGAAAACTAGTCTTCAAAGGAATAGGAGTAATACTCCTAGCGATAGTCCTGAAGAGTTCTACAAGAGAACTATAGCTATTCCTCTCTTAGATTCTTTCCTTAGTCAGATGAGTGAAAGATTTACATCCGATAAAAGGTATATTCAAGGGCTTCTCTGCCTCATACCTTCTGTTAATGATGCTGATTTGAACTTAGCAAGTTTGTTACATTGGTAACACGATCTCCCTTTCCCTAAATCTCTCTGTAATGAGCTAGAAAGATGGAAACGACTTTGGCAAAACCAAGAGATCCAAGGTGGTACACTTCCTGACAATTTACTTTTAGCTCTTGGTGCTTGCGACAAGGACTCATTTCCCAACATCCACCAACTTCTTACAATTGCATGTACCTTACCAATTACGAGTGCTGAAGCGGAGAGGTCATTTTCCTTATTGAGAAGGCTGAAAACCTGTTTACGATCAACAATGACTGACGACCGTTTATCCGACTTGTCAATGATTGCTATTCACCATGGCGAAGGAGTTACAACTGAAGAAATCTGTCAAAAATTTGTAAGGACATATCCGAGAAGACTCTTTAATGCTTCTTTGTTTGATTAAATGTTTACAATTGTACTTACCTGTGATTGTAATTTAAAAAAATGTGTTAATAAGACATTTAATTAAAGGGTGTGGTTTTGGGTGTATTTTTGGGGAGAGCTTATAAACAACCCCCTCCTATCATAATAACCTAGATCCGCCCCTGTGCTCATAACCATTGAGAGCCAACTTGATTGATGCAGGAGAACTGGAGTCATCCCTATGTACTCATAACCATTGAGAGCCATCTTGATTGATGCAGGAGAACTGGAGTCATCCCTATGTACTCATAACCATTGAGAGCCATCTTGATTGATGCAGGAGAACTGGAGTCATCCCTATGTGCTCATAACCATTGAGAGCCATCTTGATTGATGCAGGAGAACTGGAGTCATCCCTATGTGCTCATAACCATTGAGAGCCATCTTGATTGATGCAGGAGAACTGGAGTCATCGCTATGTGCTCATAACCATTGAGAGCCATCTTGATTGATGCAGGAGAACTGGAGTCATCGCTATGTGCTCATAACCATTGAGAGCCATCTTGATTGATGCAGGAGAACTGGAGTCATCCCTATGTGCTAATAACCATTGAGAGCCATCTTGATTGATGCAGGAGAACTGGAGTCATCCCTATGTGCTCATAGCCATTGAGAGCCATCTTGATTGATGCAGGAGAACTGGAGTCATCCCTATGTACTCATAACCATTGAGAGCCATCTTGATTGATGCAGGAGAACTGGAGTCATCCCTATGTGCTCATAACCATTGAGAGCCATCTTGATTGATGCAGGAGAACTGGAGTCATCCCTATGTGCTCATAACCATTGAGAGCCATCTTGATTGATGCAGTAGAACTGGAGTCATCCCTATGTGCTCATAACCATTGAGAGCCATCTTGATTGATGCAGGAGAACTGGAGTCATCCCTATGTGCTCATAACCATTGAGAGCCTTCTTGATTGATGCAGGAGAACTGGAGTCATCCCTATGTGCTCATAACCATTGAGAGCCATCTTGATTGATGCAGGAGAACTGGAGTCATCCCTATGTGCTCATAGCCATTGAGAGCCATCTTGATTGATGCAGGAGAACTGGAGTCATCCCTATGTGCTCATAACCATTGAGAGCCATCTTGATTGATGCAGGAGAACTGGAGTCATCCCTATGTGCTCATAACCATTGAGAGCCTTCTTGATTGATGCAGGAGAACTCGAGTCATCCCATGTACTCATAACCATTGAGAGCCATCTTGATTGATGCAGGAGAACTGGAGTCATCCCTATGTGCTCATAACCATTGAGAGCCAACTTGATTGATGCAGGAGAACTGGAGTCATCCCTATGTACTCATAACCATTGAGAGCCAACTTGATTGATGCAGGAGAACTGGAGTCATCCCTATGTGCTCATAACCATTGAGAGCCATCTTGATTGATGCAGGAGAACTGGAGTCATCCCTATGTACACATAACCATTGAGAGCCATCTTGATTGATGCAGGAGAACTGGAGTCATCCCTATGTGCTCATAACCATTGAGAGCCATCTTGATTGATGCAGGAGAACTGGAGTCATCCCTATGTGCTCATAGCCATTGAGAGCCATCTTGATTGATGCAGGAGAACTGGAGTCATCCCTATGTGCTCATAACCATTGAGAGCCATCTTGATTGATGCAGGAGAACTGGAGTCATCCCTATGTACTCATAACCATTGAGAGCCATCTTGATTGATGCAGGAGAACTGGAGTCATCCCTATGTGCTCATAACCATTGAGAGCCATCTTGATTGATGCAGGAGAACTGGAGTCATCCCTATGTGCTCCAGGGGCGGATCTAGGGGGGGGGGGTTGAGGGGGTTGCAACCCCCCCCCCCCCTTTTTGGACAATATTACGATAATAATGATGAGGATAATAATAGTAATAAAATTCCAGAATACTACAATAATAATGTACCCTAATGAAATTCAGTTAAAGAGTATGATTTCCTCACTATAGCTTCTTTTAATGAGGCAGTAACATTAAATGAGGCACCAAAATGGCAAATGCAGATCTGTATTTTTCACTTAACAGCTAAAACCACAGGTGTATACATCAAAAGATGTGCTACCTTTTACTCTCTGGGTCACATGAGCTGAACTCTTGCTCTCTGGGTCACATGAGCTGAACTTTGGCCTCTGGCAAGCTATCTAGCATATAGTGGATTGAAAGACTCCAAGCAAAATACATTAAAAACCTGTTAAAGAGGTAAATAGCTAGATTATAATGTGATTATTTGGTTTAATATTATTAAATGGCAAATTTCAGATCTGGAGAGTTTACTCAAGAATGACCAGTGAGCAAGAGGATATGCATTGAACCTGATCAGACCTCTATAGTTAAGTGTAGAGAAGATGAAGGTAATGACATCATGGTAGCTGGTCATACACTAGACTTAGGAATAGTTGTGAAAGAAGCACAGGGTTCATTGGATAACCTAAGGCAATTGGCTAGTAGCATTCCTGACTCAAAGCGGTTCCAGTATCTGTCATCACATTTCAGACCATCAGCATCTGAAGCCCTTCAGTCTCATCCAGTCACCAAGCACGGTAAAACCTGGACAGTTTCGTTTCAGATGCATTGGCTCAACCAATTTCCTTGGCTTTGCTATAGTAGGAAACTTGAAGGAGGAATTTGTTCTTATTGTATTCTGTTCCCAGAGCCTCCAAACAGACAAAGAGGTGGCGGCGCAGGTACAATACCCGGAGTGTTGGTGCTATCCTCCTATCAGAAGCCATATACGAAAGCACTGGGTAAGGATGGCATTCTTTTGCATCATGAGCGGACTGTCATGCATCAGCATGCTACAGAAAGAGCTGATTGTTTCAAAACAAACTACTTCACTCCTGATGCCAGAGTTGACTCACATCTCACAAAAGTGAAACAAGAACAAGCAGAAGAAAAAGAGAGATTCTGCGTCACATAGTTAATTGTGTTCAGTTTTTAGCTAAGCAAGGCTTACCATTCAGAGGACCAGAGGAGAAGATAAAGTTGATTTTTCGGATGAAACCATGAACAGAGGAAACTTTATAGCCATGTTGCAACTCTTGGCTAAAGGAAATAGCACTTTACAACAGCATCTTACTTGCTAGCAAAAATGCTAAATACACCAGCAAGAACATTCAAAATCAGCTGATTCACATCTATGCCAACAAAGTGAGAGAGAAATTGTGTGACCCTTTGAAAGTGAATAATCTTCCATTCACTATCATAGCAGATGAGGTCACCAACCCACATGAAAATCAAGAGATCCTTTCTGTGTGCCTTCGTTATGTAGACTTGTCTGCACCACAAACACCAAAAATAAAGGAGTGCCTAATCAATTTTGAAAGAGCAAATGCTCCCACTATAGCTAAAAAAATCTTGGAATCTCTTTCACATCCCTCAGTGAATTTAGACCCATCTAAAATCTGTGGCCAGGCTTACGATGGAGCTGCAGTAATGGCTTCTAAGAAAGCTGGAGTCCAAGCACAGATTAAAAAAATTTCTCCTTCAGTTATTTATACACATTGCTTCTCTCATTGTCTGAATCTTTCTATTGCTGCTTCTTGTAGACTTCAAGAAGTGAGAAATCTTATTGGTGTAATAAATGAATCATTCTTGTTTCTGAACAAAAGTCCTAAGCGGCAACGCTTTTTTGAGCGTACAGTTAAAGCATACATGCCAGAATCACATCCCATTCTAAACTTCCTGGATTATGCAAAACACGCTGGGTAGAATGCCACATATGTTTCGACGTTTTTCATGAGCTATATGAGTGCCTTGTTACTCTATTGGATGCCATTCTGTTACCAGATGATCATCCAGCTCTGCTTGAAGATGATTAGAACTGGAAGTGGGATAAAGAAACAAAAGTAAAAGCACAAGGGTTGAAATCTTCCCTTGGTTCTTTTCAGACCATAGCTGTTTTCATTGCAACGAAAAATGTCCTTGATGAAGTCAAAGTTTTAGCTTCTAAGTTGCAAAAGAGAGACCAAGATATTCTTGATGCTCACAAAATGGTAGGCACTGCCATTGAGAGTATCAAGTTCACCAGAACAAACATCAGTACAATTTTCAGCAAATGGTATGAGGAGATTCTTAAACTTGCTGACAGTGTGGGATCATCTGCTAGTATTCATAGGAAAACTAGTCTTCAAAGGAATAGGAGTAATACTCCTAGCGATAGTCCTGAAGAGTTCTACAAGAGAACTATAGCTATTCCTCTCTTAGATTCTTTCCTTAGTCAGATGAGTGAAAGATTTACATCCGATAAAAGGTATATTCAAGGGCTTCTCTGCCTCATACCTTCTGTTAATGATGCTGATTTGAACTTAGCAAGTTTGTTACATTGGTAACACGATCTCCCTTTCCCTAAATCTCTCTGTAATGAGCTAGAAAGATGGAAACGACTTTGGCAAAACCAAGAGATCCAAGGTGGTACACTTCCTGACAATTTACTTTTAGCTCTTGGTGCTTGCGACAAGGACTCATTTCCCAACATCCACCAACTTCTTACAATTGCATGTACCTTACCAATTACGAGTGCTGAAGCGGAGAGGTCATTTTCCTTATTGAGAAGGCTGAAAACCTGTTTACGATCAACAATGACTGACGACCGTTTATCCGACTTGTCAATGATTGCTATTCACCATGGCGAAGGAGTTACAACTGAAGAAATCTGTCAAAAATTTGTAAGGACATATCCGAGAAGACTCTTTAATGCTTCTTTGTTTGATTAAGGGGGGAATAATGTCAAAAAAATACACCTCGACAATACCTATCATAACTTCCACCCACTACCCTCTATCAACATAATTTTTGTACCAAAATGTAGCTTAGATGATAAGCTATTTAATGATGTATTTAACTTTTGTCATATGGCAAAGTGTCAGCCAGGCAATCCAACTTTTGCCCTGTCCGCAAATTACAAAACCATTAATAATGCTAAGTGGCTGTTAGGTGGTTTATGGTAAGAGTATATGTAGTAGTTTCACCTAAACTATTTGAATAAGTTTGATAATGCACCACAGGAGAGGGGGGGGGGGGGGGGGGGGGGAAATCACACACAAACCACATGCAGATATGCTGGTCTATACCCAACACATTCTCATAACAGTAAAAATAAAATAGTTTAGGTTAAAGAGCACACAATAAGCATTCTGGTGATATATAAATTATGGAGTTTGGGTGAGAAATGAGGGAGAAATTTGTGGAAATATGTGGAAATTCTTCTAATCTAATGCGACGCGATTCTTCTTCACACTTGCTGGGTTTCTAATGAAAATAGTGAGTGCAAAAGCTGTCGTAACTGCATCATAGAATCTTCAAATGTTCTGAAACTTGGAACATTACTTCAATATGAGCATTTAAAATAGTTTGTGAAAAAAGTGAAAAATTAGCATTTTGACTTTATTCCCCCCTTAAATGTTTACAATTGTACTTACCTGTGATTGTAATTTAAAAAAATGTGTTAATAAGACATTTAATTAAAGGGTGTGGTTTGGGTGTATTTTTGGGGAGAGCTTATAAACAACCCCCTCCTATCATAATAACCTAGATCCGCCCCTGTGCTCATAACCATTGAGAGCCAACTTGATTGATGCAGGAGAACTGGAGTCATCCCTATGTACTCATAACCATTGAGAGCCATCTTGATTGATGCAGGAGAACTGGAGTCATCCCTATGTACTCATAACCATTGAGAGCCATCTTGATTGATGCAGGAGAACTGGAGTCATCCCTATGTGCTCATAACCATTGAGAGCCATCTTGATTGATGCAGGAGAACTGGAGTCATCCCTATGTGCTCATAACCATTGAGAGCCATCTTGATTGATGCAGGAGAACTGGAGTCATCCCTATGTGCTCATAACCATTGAGAGCCATCTTGATTGATGCAGGAGAACTGGAGTCATCGCTATGTGCTCATAACCATTGAGAGCCATCTTGATTGATGCAGGAGAACTGGAGTCATCCCTATGTGCTAATAACCATTGAGAGCCATCTTGATTGATGCAGGAGAACTGGAGTCATCCCTATGTGCTCATAGCCATTGAGAGCCATCTTGATTGATGCAGGAGAACTGGAGTCATCCCTATGTACTCATAACCATTGAGAGCCATCTTGATTGATGCAGGAGAACTGGAGTCATCCCTATGTGCTCATAACCATTGAGAGCCATCTTGATTGATGCAGGAGAACTGGAGTCATCCCTATGTGCTCATAACCATTGAGAGCCATCTTGATTGATGCAGTAGAACTGGAGTCATCCCTATGTGCTCATAACCATTGAGAGCCATCTTGATTGATGCAGGAGAACTGGAGTCATCCCTATGTGCTCATAACCATTGAGAGCCTTCTTGATTGATGCAGGAGAACTGGAGTCATCCCTATGTGCTCATAACCATTGAGAGCCATCTTGATTGATGCAGGAGAACTGGAGTCATCCCTATGTGCTCATAGCCATTGAGAGCCATCTTGATTGATGCAGGAGAACTGGAGTCATCCCTATGTGCTCATAACCATTGAGAGCCATCTTGATTGATGCAGGAGAACTGGAGTCATCCCTATGTGCTCATAACCATTGAGAGCCTTCTTGATTGATGCAGGAGAACTCGAGTCATCCCATGTACTCATAACCATTGAGAGCCATCTTGATTGATGCAGGAGAACTGGAGTCATCTCTATGTGCTCATAACCATTGAGAGCCAACTTGATTGATGCAGGAGAACTGGAGTCATCCCTATGTACTCATAACCATTGAGAGCCAACTTGATTGATGCAGGAGAACTGGAGTCATCCCTATGTGCTCATAACCATTGAGAGCCATCTTGATTGATGCAGGAGAACTGGAGTCATCCCTATGTACACATAACCATTGAGAGCCATCTTGATTGATGCAGGAGAACTGGAGTCATCCCTATGTGCTCATAACCATTGAGATCCATCTTGATTGATGCAGGAGAACTGGAGTCATCCCTATGTGCTCATAGCCATTGAGAGCCATCTTGATTGATGCAGGAGAACTGGAGTCATCCCTATGTGCTCATAACCATTGAGAGCCATCTTGATTGATGCAGGAGAACTGGAGTCATCCCTATGTACTCATAACCATTGAGAGCCATCTTGATTGATGCAGGAGAACTGGAGTCATCCCTATGTGCTCATAACCATTGAGAGCCTTCTTGATTGATGCAGGAGAACTCGAGTCATCCCTATGTACTCATAACAATTGAGAGCCATCTTGATTGATGCAGGAGAACTGGAGTCATCCCTATGTGCTCCAGGGGCGGATCTAGGGGGGGGGTTGAGGGGGTTGCAACCCCCCCCCCTTTTGGACAATATTACGATAATAATGATGAGGATAATAATAGTAATAAAATTCCAGAATACTACAATAATAATGTACCCTAATGAAATTCAGTTAAAGAGTATGATTTCCTCACTATAGCTTCTTTTAATGAGGCAGTAACATTAAATGAGGCACCAAAATGGCAAATGCAGATCTGTATTTTTCACTTAACAGCTAAAACCACAGGTGTATACATCAAAAGATGTGCTACCTTTTACTCTCTGGGTCACATGAGCTGAACTCTTGCTCTCTGGGTCTCATGAGCTGAACTTTGGCCTCTGGCAAGCTATCTAGCATATAGTGGATTGAAAGACTCCAAGCAAAATACATTAAAAACCTGTTAAAGAGGTAAATAGCTAGATTATAATGTGATTATTTGGTTTAATATTATTAAATGGCAAATTTCAGATCTGGAGAGTTTACTCAAGAATGACCAGTGAGCAAGAGGATATGCATTGAACCTGATCAGACCTCTATAGTTAAGTGTAGAGAAGATGAAGGTAATGACATCATGGTAGCTGGTCATACACTAGACTTAGGAATAGTTGTGAAAGAAGCACAGGGTTCATTGGATAACCTAAGGCAATTGGCTAGTAGCATTCCTGACTCAAAGCGGTTCCAGTATCTGTCATCACATTTCAGACCATCAGCATCTGAAGCCCTTCAGTCTCATCCAGTCACCAAGCACGGTAAAACCTGGACAGTTTCGTTTCAGATGCACTGGCTCAACCAATTTCCTTGGCTTTGCTATAGTAGGAAACTTGAAGGAGGAATTTGTTCTTATTGTATTCTGTTCCCAGAGCCTCCAAACAGACAAAGAGGTGGCGGCGCAGGTACAATACCCGGAGTGTTGGTGCTATCCTCCTATCAGAAGCCATATACGAAAGCACTGGGTAAGGATGGCATTCTTTTGCATCATGAGCGGACTGTCATGCATCAGCATGCTACAGAAAGAGCTGATTGTTTCAAAACAAACTACTTCACTCCTGATGCCAGAGTTGACTCACATCTCACAAAAGTGAAACAAGAACAAGCAGAAGAAAAAGAGAGATTCTGCGTCACATAGTTAATTGTGTTCAGTTTTTAGCTAAGCAAGGCTTACCATTCAGAGGACCAGAGGAGAAGATAAAGTTGATTTTTCGGATGAAACCATGAACAGAGGAAACTTTATAGCCATGTTGCAACTCTTGGCTAAAGGAAATAGCACTTTACAACAGCATCTTACTTGCTAGCAAAAATGCTAAATACACCAGCAAGAACATTCAAAATCAGCTGATTCACATCTATGCCAACAAAGTGAGAGAGAAATTGTGTGACCCTTTGAAAGTGAATAATCTTCCATTCACTATCATAGCAGATGAGGTCACCAACCCACATGAAAATCAAGGGATCCTTTCTGTGTGCCTTCGTTATGTAGACTTGTCTGCACCACAAACACCAAAAATAAAGGAGTGCCTAATCAATTTTGAAAGAGCAAATGCTCCCACTATAGCTAAAAAAATCTTGGAATCTCTTTCACATCCCTCAGTGAATTTAGACCCATCTAAAATCTGTGGCCAGGCTTACGATGGAGCTGCAGTAATGGCTTCTAAGAAAGCTGGAGTCCAAGCACAGATTAAAAAAATTTCTCCTTCAGCTATTTATACACATTGCTTCTCTCATTGTCTGAATCTTTCTATTGCTGCTTCTTGTAGACTTCAAGAAGTGAGAAATCTTATTGGTGTAATAAATGAATCATTCTTGTTTCTGAACAAAAGTCCTAAGCGGCAACGCTTTTTTGAGCGTACAGTTAAAGCATACATGCCAGAATCACATCCCATTCTAAACTTCCTGGATTATGCAAAACACGCTGGGTAGAATGCCACATATGTTTCGACGTTTTTCATGAGCTATATGAGTGCCTTGTTACTCTATTGGATGCCATTCTGTTACCAGATGATCATCCAGCTCTGCTTGAAGATGATTAGAACTGGAAGTGGGATAAAGAAACAAAAGTAAAAGCACAAGGGTTGAAATCTTCCCTTGGTTCTTTTCAGACCATAGCTGTTTTCATTGCAACGAAAAATGTCCTTGATGAAGTCAAAGTTTTAGCTTCTAAGTTGCAAAAGAGAGACCAAGATATTCTTGATGCTCACAAAATGGTAGGCACTGTCATTGAGAGTATCAAGTTCACCAGAACAAACATCAGTACAATTTTCAGCAAATGGTATGAGGAGATTCTTAAACTTGCTGACAGTGTGGGATCATCTGCTAGTATTCATAGGAAAACTAGTCTTCAAAGGAATAGGAGTAATACTCCTAGCGATAGTCCTGAAGAGTTCTACAAGAGAACTATAGCTATTCCTCTCTTAGATTCTTTCCTTAGTCAGATGAGTGAAAGATTTACATCCGATAAAAGGTATATTCAAGGGCTTCTCTGCCTCATACCTTCTGTTAATGATGCTGATTTGAACTTAGCAAGTTTGTTACATTGGTAACACGATCTCCCTTTCCCTAAATCTCTCTGTAATGAGCTAGAAAGATGGAAACGACTTTGGCAAAACCAAGAGATCCAAGGTGGTACACTTCCTGACAATTTACTTTTAGCTCTTGGTGCTTGCGACAAGGACTCATTTCCCAACATCCACCAACTTCTTACAATTGCATGTACCTTACCAATTACGAGTGCTGAAGCGGAGAGGTCATTTTCCTTATTGAGAAGGCTGAAAACCTGTTTACGATCAACAATGACTGACGACCGTTTATCCGACTTGTCAATGATTGCTATTCACCATGGCGAAGGAGTTACAACTGAAGAAATCTGTCAAAAATTTGTAAGGACATATCCGAGAAGACTCTTTAATGCTTCTTTGTTTGATTAAATGTTTACAATTGTACTTACCTGTGATTGTAATTTAAAAAAATGTGTTAATAAGACATTTAATTAAAGGCTGTGGTTTTGGGTGTATTTTTGGGGAGAGCTTATAAACAACCCCCTCTATCATAATAACCTAGATCCGCCCCTGTGCTCATAACCATTGAGAGCCAACTTGATTGATGCAGGAGAACTGGAGTCATCCCTATGTACTCATAACCATTGAGAGCCATCTTGATTGATGCAGGAGAACTGGAGTCATCCCTATGTACTCATAACCATTGAGAGCCATCTTGATTGATGCAGGAGAACTGGAGTCATCCCTATGTACTCATAACCATTGAGAGCCATCTTGATTGATGCAGGAGAACTGGAGTCATCCCTCTGTGCTCATAACCATTGAGAGCCATCTTGATTGATGCAGGAGAACTGGAGTCATCCCTATGTGCTCATAACCATTGAGAGCCATCTTGATTGATGCAGGAGAACTGGAGTCATCCCTATGTGCTCATAACCATTGAGAGCCACCTTGATTGATGCAGGAGAACTGGAGTCATCCCTATGTGCTCATAACCATTGAGAGCCATCTTGATTGATGCAGGAGAACTGGAGTCATCGCTATGTACTCATAACCATTGAGAGCCATCTTGATTGATGCAGGAGAACTGGAGTCATCCCTATGTGCTCATAACCATTGAGAGCCTTCTTGATTGATGCAGGAGAACTGGAGTCATCCCTATGTACTCATAACAATTGAGAGCCATCTTGATTGATGCAGGAGAACTGGAGTCATCCCTTTGTGCTCATAACCATTGAGAGCCATCTTGATTGATGCAGGAGAACTGGAGTCATCCCTATGTGCTCATAACCATTGAGAGCCATCTTGATTGATGCAGGAGAACTGGAGTCATCCCTATGTACTCATAACCATTGAGAGCCATCTTGATTGTTGCAGGAGAACTGGAGTCATCCCTATGTGCTCATAACCATTGAGAGCAATCTTGATTGATGCAGGAGAACTGGAGTCATCCCTATGTGCTCATAACCATTGAGAGCCATCTTGATTGATGCAGGAGAACTGGAGTCATCCCTATGTGCTCATAACCATTGAGAGCCATATTGATTGATGCAGGAGAACTGGAGTCATCCCTATGTGCTCATAACCATTGAGAGCCATCTTGATTGATGCAGGAGAACTGGATTCATCCCTATGTGCTCATAACCATTGTGAGCCATCTTGATTGATGCAGGAGAACTGGAGTCATCCCTATGTGCTCATAAGCCATCTTGATTGATGCTGGAGAACTGGAGTCATCCCTATGTGCTCATAACCATTGAGAGCCATCTTGATTGATGCAGGAGAACTGGAGTCATCCCTATGTGCTCATAACCATTGAGAGCCATCTTGATTGATGCAGGAGAACTGGAGTCATCCCTATGTGCTCATAACCATTGAGAGCCATCTTGATTGATGCAGGAGAACTGGAGTCATCCCTATGTGCTTATAACCATTGAGAGCCATCTTGATTGATGCAGGAGAACTGGAGTCATCCCTATTTGCTCATAACCATTGAGAGCCATCTTGATTGATGCAGGAGAACTGGAGTCATCCCTATGTGCTCATAACCATTGAGAGCCATCTTGATTGATGCAGGAGAACTGGAGTCATCCCTATGTGCTCATAACCATTGAGAGCCATCTTGATTGATGCAGGAGAACTGGAGTCATCCCTATGTGCTCATAACCATTGAGAGCCATCTTTATTGATGCAGGAGGAGAACTGGAGTCATCCCTATGTACTCATAACCATTGAGAGCCATCTTGATTGATGCTGGAGAACTGGAGTCATCCCTATGTGCTCATAACCATTGAGAGCCATCTTGATTGATGCAGGAGAACTGGAGTCATCCCTATGTGCTCATAACCATTGAGAGCCATCTTGATTGATGCAGGAGGAGAACTGGAGTCATCCCTATGTACTCATAACCATTGAGAGCCATCTTGATTGATGCTGGAGAACTGAAGTCATCCCTATGTGCTCATAACCATTGAGTGCCATCTTGATTGATACAGGAGAACTGGAGTCATCCCTATGTGCTCATAACCATTGAGAGCCATCTTGATTGATGCAGGAGAACTGGAGTCATCCCTATGTGCTCATAACCATTGAGAGCCATCTTGATTGATGCAGGAGAACTGGAGTCATCCCTATGTACTCATAACCATTGAGAGCCATCTTGATTGATGCAGAAGAACTGGAGTCATCCCTATGTACTCATAACCATTGAGAGACATCTTGATTGATGCAGGAGAACTGGAGTCATCCCTATGTGCTCATAACCATTGAGAGCCTTCTTGATTGATGCAGGAGAACTGGAGTCATCCCTATGTACTCATAACAATTGAGAGCCATCTTGATTGATGCAGGAGAACTGGAGTCATCCCTTTGTGCTCATAACCATTGAGAGCCATCTTGATTGATGCAGGAGAACTGGAGTCATCCCTATGTGCTCATAACCATTGAGAGCCATCTTGATTGATGCAGGAGAACTGGAGTCATCCCTATGTACTCATAACCATTGAGAGCCATCTTGATTGTTGCAGGAGAACTGGAGTCATCCCTATGTGCTCATAACCATTGAGAGCCATCTTGATTGATGCAGGAGAACTGGAGTCATCCCTATGTGCTCATAACCATTGAGAGCCATCTTGATTGATGCAGGAGAACTAGAGTCATCCCTATGTGCTCATAACCATTGAGAGCCATATTGATTGATGCAGGAGAACTGGAGTCATCCCTATGTGCTCATAACCATTGAGAGCCATCTTGATTGATGCAGGAGAACTGGATTCATCCCTATGTGCTCATAACCATTGTGAGCCATCTTGATTGATGCAGGATAACTGGAGTCATCCCTATGTGCTCATAAGCCATCTTGATTGATGCTGGAGAACTGGAGTCATCCCTATGTGCTCATAACCATTGAGAGCCATCTTGATTGATGCAGGAGAACTGGAGTCATCCCTATGTGCTCATAACCATTGAGAGCCATCTTGATTGATGCAGGAGAACTGGAGTCATCCCTATGTGCTCATAACCATTGAGAGCCATCTTGATTGATGCAGGAGAACTGGAGTCATCCCTATGTGCTCATAACCATTGAGAGCCATCTTGATTGATGCAGGAGAACTGGAGTCATCCCTATGTGCTTATAACCATTGAGAGCCATCTTGATTGATGCAGGAGAACTGGAGTCATCCCTATTTGCTCATAACCATTGAGAGCCATCTTGATTGATGCAGGAGAACTGGAGTCATCCCTATGTGCTCATAACCATTGAGAGCCATCTTGATTGATGCAGGAGAACTGGAGTCATCCCTATGTGCTCATAACCATTGAGAGCCATCTTGATTGATGCAGGAGAACTGGAGTCATCCCTATGTGCTCATAACCATTGAGAGACATCTTTATTGATGCAGGAGGAGAACTGGAGTCATCCCTATGTACTCATAACCATTGAGAGCCATCTTGATTGATACTGGAGAACTGGAGTCATCCCTATGTGCTCATAACCATTGAGAGCCATCTTGATTGATGCAGGAGAACTGGAGTCATCCCTATGTGCTGATAACCATTGAGTGCCATCTTGATTGATGCAGGAGGAGAACTGGAGTCATCCCTATGTACTCATAACCATTGAGAGCCATCTTGATTGATGCTGGAGAACTGAAGTCATCCCTATGTGCTCATAACCATTGAGAGCCATCTTGATTGATACAGGAGAACTGGAGTCATCCCTATGTGCTCATAACCATTGAGAGCCATCTTGATTGATGCAGGAGAACTGGAGTCATCCCTATGTGCTCATAACCATTGAGAGCCATCTTGATTGATGCAGGAGAACTGGAGTCATCCCTATGTACTCATAACCATTGAGAGCCATCTTGATTGATGCAGGAGAAGTGGAGTCATCCCTATGTACTCATAACCATTGAGAGACATCTTGATTGATGCAGGAGAACTGGAGTCATCCCTATGTGCTCATAACCATTGAGAGCCATCTTGATTGATGCAGGAGAACTGGAGTCATCCCTATGTGCTCATAACCATTGAGAGCCATCTTGATTGATGCAGGAGAACTGTAGTCATCCCTATGTGCTCATAACCATTGAGAGCCATCTTGATTGATGCAGGAGAACTGGAGTCATCGCTATGTACTCATAACCATTGAGAGCCATCTTGATTGATGCAGGAGAACTGGAGTCATCCCTATGTGCTAATAACCATTGAGAGCCATCTTAATTGATGCCGGAGAACTGGAGTCATCCCTATGTACTCATAGCCATTGAGAGCCATATTGATTGATGCAGGAGAACTGGAGTCATCCCTATGTGCTCATAACCATTGAGAGCCATCTTGATTGATGCAGGAGAACTGGAGTCATCCCTATGTGCTTATAACCATTGAGAGCCATCTTTATTGATGCAGGAGAACTGGAGTCATCCCTATTTGCTCATAACCATTGAGAGCCATCTTGATTGATGCAGGAGAACTGGAGTCATCCCTATGTGCTCATAACCATTGAGAGCCATCTTGATTGATGCAGGAGAACTGGAGTCATCCCTATGTGCTCATAACCATTGAGAGCCATCTTGATTGATGCAGGAGAACTGGAGTCATCCCTATGTGCTCATAACCATTGAGAGCCATCTTTATTGATGCAGGAGGAGAACTGGAGTCATCCCTATGTACTCATAACCATTGAGAGCCATCTTGATTGATGCTGGAGAACTGGAGTCATCCCTATGTGCTCATAACCATTGAGAGCCATCTTGATTGATGCAGGAGAACTGGAGTCATCCCTATGTGCTCATAACCATTGAGAGCCATCTTGATTGATGCAGGAGGAGAACTGGAGTCATCCCTATGTACTCATAACCATTGAGAGCCATCTTGATTGATGCTGGAGAACTGAAGTCATCCCTATGTGCTCATAACCATTGAGAGCCATCTTGATTGATACAGGAGAACTGGAGTCATCCCTATGTGCTCATAACCATTGAGAGCCATCTTGATTGATGCAGGAGAACTGGAGTCATCCCTATGTGCTCATAACCATTGAGAGCCATCTTGATTGATGCAGGAGAACTGGAGTCATCCCTATGTACTCATAACCATTGAGAGCCATCTTGATTGATGCAGGAGAACTGGAGTCATCCCTATGTACTCATAACCATTGAGAGACATCTTGATTGATGCAGGAGAACTGGAGTCATCCCTATGTGCTCATAACCATTGAGAGCCATCTTGATTGATGCAGGAGAACTGGAGTCATACCTATGTGCTCATAACCATTGAGAGCCATCTTGATTGATGCAGGAGAACTGGAGTCATCCCTATGTGCTCATAACCATTGAGAGCCATCTTGATTGATGCAGGAGAACTGGAGTCATCGCTATGTACTCATAACCATTGAGAGCCATCTTGATTGATGCAGGAGAACTGGAGTCATCCCTATGTGCTAATAACCATTGAGAGCCATCTTAATTGATGCAGGAGAACTGGAGTCATCCCTATGTGCTCATAGCCATTGAGAGCCATCTTGATTGATGCAGGAGAACTGGAGTCATCCCTATGTACTCATAACCATTGAGAGCCATCTTGATTGATGCAGGAGAACTGGAGTCATCCCTATGTGCTCATAACCATTGAGAGCCATCTTGATTGATGCAGGAGAACTGGAGTCATCCCTATGTGCTCATAACCATTGAGAGCCATCTTGATTGATGCAGTAGAACTGGAGTCATCCCTATGTGCTCATAACCATTGAGAGCCATCTTGATTGATGCAGGAGAACCGGAGTCATCCCTATGTGCTCATAACCATTGAGAGCCATCTTGATTGATGCAGGAGAACTGGAGTCATCCCTATGTACTCATAACCATTGAGAGCCATCTTGATTGATGCAGGAGAACTGGAGTCATCCCTATGTGCTCATAACCATTGAGAGCCATCTTGATTGATGCAGGAGAACCGGAGTCATCCCTATGTGCTCATAACCATTGAGAGCCATCTTGATTGATGCAGGAGAACTGGAGTCATCCCTATGTACTCATAACCATTGAGAGCCATCTTGATTGATGCAGGAGAACTGGAGTCATCCCTATGTGCTCATAACCATTGAGAGCCATCTTGATTGATGCAGGAGAACTGGAGTCATCGCTATGTACTCATAACCATTGAGAGCCATCTTGATTGATGCAGGAGAACTGGAGTCATCCCTATGTGCTCATAACCATTGAGAGCCTTCTTGATTGATGCAGGAGAACTCGAGTCATCCCTATGTACTCATAACAATTGAGAGCCATCTTGATTGATGCAGGAGAACTGGAGTCATCCCTATGTGCTCATAACCATTGAGAGCCAACTTGATTGATGCAGGAGAACTGGAGTCATCCCTATGTACTCATAACCATTGAGAGCCATCTTGATTGATGCAGGAGAACTAGAGTCATCCCTATGTACTCATAACCATTGAGAGCCATCTTGATTGATGCAGGAGAACTGGAGTCATCCCTATGTGCTCATAACCATTGAGAGCCATCTTGATTGATGCAGGAGAACTGGAGTCATCCCTATGTACTCATAACCATTGAGAGCCATCTTGATTGATGCAGGAGAACTGGAGTCATCCCTATGTGCTCATAACCATTGAGAGCCATCTTGATTGATGCAGGAGAACTGGAGTCATCCCTATGTGCTCATAACCATTGAGAGCCATTTTGATTGATGCAGGAGAACTGGAGTCATCCTATGTGCTCATAACCATTGAGAGCCATCTTGATTGATGCAGGAGAACTGGAGTCATCCCTATGTGCTCATAACCATTGAGAGCCATCTTGATTGATGCAGGAGAACTGGAGTCATCCCTATGTGCTCATAACCATTGAGAGCCATCTTGATTGATGCAGGAGAACTGGAGTCATCCCTATGTGCTCATAACCATTGAGAGCCATCTTGATTGATGCAGGAGAACTGGAGTCATCGCTATGTACTCATAACCATTGAGAGCCATCTTGATTGATGCAGGAGAACTGGAGTCATCCCTATGTGCTCATAACCATTGAGAGCCATCTTGATTGATGCAGGAGAACTGGAGTCATCCCTATGTGCTCATAACCATTGAGAGCCATCTTGATTGATGCAGGAGAACTGGAGTCATCGCTATGTACTCATAACCATTGAGAGCCATCTTGATTGATGCAGGAGAACTGGAGTCATCCCTATGTGCTAATAACCATTGAGAGCCATCTTAATTGATGCAGGAGAACTGGAGTCATCCCTATGTGCTCATAGCCATTGAGAGCCATCTTGATTGATGCAGGAGAACTGGAGTCATCCCTATGTACTCATAACCATTGAGAGCCATCTTGATTGATGCAGGAGAACTGGAGTCATCCCTATGTGCTCATAACCATTGAGAGCCATCTTGATTGATGCAGGAGAACTGGAGTCATCCCTATGTGCTCGTAACCATTGAGAGCCATCTTGATTGATGCAGTAGAACTGGAGTCATCCCTATGTGCTCATAACCATTGAGAGCCATCTTGATTGATGCAGGAGAACCGGAGTCATCCCTATGTGCTCATAACCATTGAGAGCCATCTTGATTGATGCAGGAGAACTGGAGTCATCCCTATGTACTCATAACCATTGAGAGCCATCTTGATTGATGCAGGAGAACTGGAGTCATCCCTATGTGCTCATAACCATTGAGAGCCATCTTGATTGATGCAGGAGAACCGGAGTCATCCCTATGTGCTCATAACCATTGAGAGCCATCTTGATTGATGCAGGAGAACTGGAGTCATCCCTATGTACTCATAACCATTGAGAGCCATCTTGATTGATGCAGGAGAACTGGAGTCATCCCTATGTGCTCATAACCATTGAGAGCCATCTTGATTGATGCAGGAGAACTGGAGTCATCGCTATGTACTCATAACCATTGAGAGCCATCTTGATTGATGCAGGAGAACTGGAGTCATCCCTATGTGCTCATAACCATTGAGAGCCTTCTTGATTGATGCAGGAGAACTCGAGTCATCCCTATGTACTCATAACAATTGAGAGCCATCTTGATTGATGCAGGAGAACTGGAGTCATCCCTATGTGCTCATAACCATTGAGAGCCAACTTGATTGATGCAGGAGAACTGGAGTCATCCCTATGTACTCATAACCATTGAGAGCCATCTTGATTGATGCAGGAGAACTATAGTCATCCCTATGTACTCATAACCATTGAGAGCCATCTTGATTGATGCAGGAGAACTGGAGTCATCCCTATGTGCTCATAACCATTGAGAGCCATCTTGATTGATGCAGGAGAACTGGAGTCATCCCTATGTACTCATAACCATTGAGAGCCATCTTGATTGATGCAGGAGAAATGGAGTCATCCCTATGTGCTCATAACCATTGAGAGCCATCTTGATTGATGCAGGAGAACTGGAGTCATCCCTATGTGCTCATAACCATTGAGAGCCATCTTGATTGATGCAGGAGAACTGGAGTCATCCCTATGTGCTCATAACCATTGAGAGCCATTTTGATTGATGCAGGAGAACTGGAGTCATCCTATGTGCTCATAACCATTGAGAGCCATCTTGATTGATGCAGGAGAACTGGAGTCATCCCTATGTGCTCATAACCATTGAGAGCCATCTTGATTGATGCAGGAGAACTGGAGTCATCCCTATGTGCTCATAACCATTGAGAGCCATCTTGATTGATGCAGGAGAACTGGAGTCATCCCTATGTGCTCATAACCATTGAGAGCCATCTTGATTGATGCAGGAGAACTGGAGTCATCGCTATGTACTCATAACCATTGAGAGCCATCTTGATTGATGCAGGAGAACTGGAGTCATCCCTATGTGCTAATAACCATTGAGAGCCATCTTGATTGATGCAGGAGAACTGGAGTCATCCCTATGTGCTCATAACCATTGAGAGCCATCTTGATTGATGCAGGAGAACTGGAGTCATCCCTATGTGCTCATAACCATTGAGAGCCATCTTGATTGATGCAGGAGAACTGGAGTCATCCCTATGTGCTCATAACCATTGAGAGCCATTTTGATTGATGCAGGAGAACTGGAGTCATCCTATGTGCTCATAACCATTGAGAGCCATCTTGATTGATGCAGGAGAACTGGAGTCATCCCTATGTGCTCATAACCATTGAGAGCCATCTTGATTGATGCAGGAGAACTGGAGTCATCCCTATGTGCTCATAACCATTGAGAGCCATCTTGATTGATGCAGGAGAACTGGAGTCATCCCTATGTGCTCATAACCATTGAGAGCCATCTTGATTGATGCAGGAGAACTGGAGTCATCGCTATGTACTCATAACCATTGAGAGCCATCTTGATTGATGCAGGAGAACTGGAGTCATCCCTATGTGCTCATAACCATTGAGAGCCATCTTGATTGATGCAGGAGAACTGGAGTCATCCCTATGTGCTCATAACCATTGAGAGCCATCTTGATTGATGCAGGAGAACTGGAGTCATCGCTATGTACTCATAACCATTGAGAGCCATCTTGATTGATGCAGGAGAACTGGAGTCATCCCTATGTGCTAATAACCATTGAGAGCCATCTTAATTGATGCAGGAGAACTGGAGTCATCCCTATGTGCTCATAGCCATTGAGAGCCATCTTGATTGATGCAGGAGAACTGGAGTCATCCCTATGTACTCATAACCATTGAGAGCCATCTTGATTGATGCAGGAGAACTGGAGTCATCCCTATGTGCTCATAACCATTGAGAGCCATCTTGATTGATGCAGGAGAACTGGAGTCATCCCTATGTGCTCGTAACCATTGAGAGCCATCTTGATTGATGCAGTAGAACTGGAGTCATCCCTATGTGCTCATAACCATTGAGAGCCATCTTGATTGATGCAGGAGAACCGGAGTCATCCCTATGTGCTCATAACCATTGAGAGCCATCTTGATTGATGCAGGAGAACTGGAGTCATCCCTATGTACTCATAACCATTGAGAGCCATCTTGATTGATGCAGGAGAACTGGAGTCATCCCTATGTGCTCATAACCATTGAGAGCCATCTTGATTGATGCAGGAGAACCGGAGTCATCCCTATGTGCTCATAACCATTGAGAGCCATCTTGATTGATGCAGGAGAACTGGAGTCATCCCTATGTACTCATAACCATTGAGAGCCATCTTGATTGATGCAGGAGAACTGGAGTCATCCCTATGTGCTCATAACCATTGAGAGCCATCTTGATTGATGCAGGAGAACCGGAGTCATCCCTATGTGCTCATAACCATTGAGAGCCATCTTGATTGATGCAGGAGAACTGGAGTCATCCCTATGTACTCATAACCATTGAGAGCCATCTTGATTGATGCAGGAGAACTGGAGTCATCCCTATGTGCTCATAACCATTGAGAGCCATCTTGATTGATGCAGGAGAACTGGAGTCATCGCTATGTACTCATAACCATTGAGAGCCATCTTGATTGATGCAGGAGAACTGGAGTCATCCCTATGTGCTCATAACCATTGAGAGCCTTCTTGATTGATGCAGGAGAACTCGAGTCATCCCTATGTACTCATAACAATTGAGAGCCATCTTGATTGATGCAGGAGAACTGGAGTCATCCCTATGTGCTCATAACCATTGAGAGCCAACTTGATTGATGCAGGAGAACTGGAGTCATCCCTATGTACTCATAACCATTGAGAGCCATCTTGATTGATGCAGGAGAACTAGAGTCATCCCTATGTACTCATAACCATTGAGAGCCATCTTGATTGATGCAGGAGAACTGGAGTCATCCCTATGTGCTCATAACCATTGAGAGCCATCTTGATTGATGCAGGAGAACTGGAGTCATCCCTATGTACTCATAACCATTGAGAGCCATCTTGATTGATGCAGGAGAACTGGAGTCATCCCTATGTGCTCATAACCATTGAGAGCCATCTTGATTGATGCAGGAGAACTGGAGTCATCCCTATGTGCTCATAACCATTGAGAGCCATTTTGATTGATGCAGGAGAACTGGAGTCATCCTATGTGCTCATAACCATTGAGAGCCATCTTGATTGATGCAGGAGAACTGGAGTCATCCCTATGTGCTCATAACCATTGAGAGCCATCTTGATTGATGCAGGAGAACTGGAGTCATCCCTATGTGCTCATAACCATTGAGAGCCATCTTGATTGATGCAGGAGAACTGGAGTCATCCCTATGTGCTCATAACCATTGAGAGCCATCTTGATTGATGCAGGAGAACTGGAGTCATCGCTATGTACTCATAACCATTGAGAGCCATCTTGATTGATGCAGGAGAACTGGAGTCATCCCTATGTGCTCATAACCATTGAGAGCCATCTTGATTGATGCAGGAGAACTGGAGTCATCCCTATGTGCTCATAACCATTGAGAGCCATCTTGATTGATGCAGGAGAACTGGAGTCATCGCTATGTACTCATAACCATTGAGAGCCATCTTGATTGATGCAGGAGAACTGGAGTCATCCCTATGTGCTAATAACCATTGAGAGCCATCTTAATTGATGCAGGAGAACTGGAGTCATCCCTATGTGCTCATAGCCATTGAGAGCCATCTTGATTGATGCAGGAGAACTGGAGTCATCCCTATGTGCTCATAACCATTGAGAGCCATCTTGATTGATGCAGGAGAACTGGAGTCATCCCTATGTGCTCATAACCATTGAGAGCCATCTTGATTGATGCAGGAGAACTGGAGTCATCCCTATGTGCTCGTAACCATTGAGAGCCATCTTGATTGATGCAGTAGAACTGGAGTCATCCCTATGTGCTCATAACCATTGAGAGCCATCTTGATTGATGCAGGAGAACCGGAGTCATCCCTATGTGCTCATAACCATTGAGAGCCATCTTGATTGATGCAGGAGAACTGGAGTCATCCCTATGTACTCATAACCATTGAGAGCCATCTTGATTGATGCAGGAGAACTGGAGTCATCCCTATGTGCTCATAACCATTGAGAGCCATCTTGATTGATGCAGGAGAACCGGAGTCATCCCTATGTGCTCATAACCATTGAGAGCCATCTTGATTGATGCAGGAGAACTGGAGTCATCCCTATGTACTCATAACCATTGAGAGCCATCTTGATTGATGCAGGAGAACTGGAGTCATCCCTATGTGCTCATAACCATTGAGAGCCATCTTGATTGATGCAGGAGAACTGGAGTCATCGCTATGTACTCATAACCATTGAGAGCCATCTTGATTGATGCAGGAGAACTGGAGTCATCCCTATGTGCTCATAACCATTGAGAGCCTTCTTGATTGATGCAGGAGAACTCGAGTCATCCCTATGTACTCATAACAATTGAGAGCCATCTTGATTGATGCAGGAGAACTGGAGTCATCCCTATGTGCTCATAACCATTGAGAGCCAACTTGATTGATGCAGGAGAACTGGAGTCATCCCTATGTACTCATAACCATTGAGAGCCATCTTGATTGATGCAGGAGAACTATAGTCATCCCTATGTACTCATAACCATTGAGAGCCATCTTGATTGATGCAGGAGAACTGGAGTCATCCCTATGTGCTCATAACCATTGAGAGCCATCTTGATTGATGCAGGAGAACTGGAGTCATCCCTATGTACTCATAACCATTGAGAGCCATCTTGATTGATGCAGGAGAACTGGAGTCATCCCTATGTGCTCATAACCATTGAGAGCCATCTTGATTGATGCAGGAGAACTGGAGTCATCCCTATGTGCTCATAACCATTGAGAGCCATCTTGATTGATGCAGGAGAACTGGAGTCATCCCTATGTGCTCATAACCATTGAGAGCCATTTTGATTGATGCAGGAGAACTGGAGTCATCCTATGTGCTCATAACCATTGAGAGCCATCTTGATTGATGCAGGAGAACTGGAGTCATCCCTATGTGCTCATAACCATTGAGAGCCATCTTGATTGATGCAGGAGAACTGGAGTCATCCCTATGTGCTCATAACCATTGAGAGCCATCTTGATTGATGCAGGAGAACTGGAGTCATCCCTATGTGCTCATAACCATTGAGAGCCATCTTGATTGATGCAGGAGAACTGGAGTCATCGCTATGTACTCATAACCATTGAGAGCCATCTTGATTGATGCAGGAGAACTGGAGTCATCCCTATGTGCTAATAACCATTGAGAGCCATCTTGATTGATGCAGGAGAACTGGAGTCATCCCTATGTGCTCATAACCATTGAGAGCCATCTTGATTGATGCAGGAGAACTGGAGTCATCCCTATGTGCTCATAACCATTGAGAGCCATCTTGATTGATGCAGGAGAACTGGAGTCATCCCTATGTGCTCATAACCATTGAGAGCCATTTTGATTGATGCAGGAGAACTGGAGTCATCCTATGTGCTCATAACCATTGAGAGCCATCTTGATTGATGCAGGAGAACTGGAGTCATCCCTATGTGCTCATAACCATTGAGAGCCATCTTGATTGATGCAGGAGAACTGGAGTCATCCCTATGTGCTCATAACCATTGAGAGCCATCTTGATTGATGCAGGAGAACTGGAGTCATCCCTATGTGCTCATAACCATTGAGAGCCATCTTGATTGATGCAGGAGAACTGGAGTCATCGCTATGTACTCATAACCATTGAGAGCCATCTTGATTGATGCAGGAGAACTGGAGTCATCCCTATGTGCTCATAACCATTGAGAGCCATCTTGATTGATGCAGGAGAACTGGAGTCATCCCTATGTGCTCATAACCATTGAGAGCCATCTTGATTGATGCAGGAGAACTGGAGTCATCGCTATGTACTCATAACCATTGAGAGCCATCTTGATTGATGCAGGAGAACTGGAGTCATCCCTATGTGCTAATAACCATTGAGAGCCATCTTAATTGATGCAGGAGAACTGGAGTCATCCCTATGTGCTCATAGCCATTGAGAGCCATCTTGATTGATGCAGGAGAACTGGAGTCATCCCTATGTACTCATAACCATTGAGAGCCATCTTGATTGATGCAGGAGAACTGGAGTCATCCCTATGTGCTCATAACCATTGAGAGCCATCTTGATTGATGCAGGAGAACTGGAGTCATCCCTATGTGCTCGTAACCATTGAGAGCCATCTTGATTGATGCAGTAGAACTGGAGTCATCCCTATGTGCTCATAACCATTGAGAGCCATCTTGATTGATGCAGGAGAACCGGAGTCATCCCTATGTGCTCATAACCATTGAGAGCCATCTTGATTGATGCAGGAGAACTGGAGTCATCCCTATGTACTCATAACCATTGAGAGCCATCTTGATTGATGCAGGAGAACTGGAGTCATCCCTATGTGCTCATAACCATTGAGAGCCATCTTGATTGATGCAGGAGAACCGGAGTCATCCCTATGTGCTCATAACCATTGAGAGCCATCTTGATTGATGCAGGAGAACTGGAGTCATCCCTATGTACTCATAACCATTGAGAGCCATCTTGATTGATGCAGGAGAACTGGAGTCATCCCTATGTGCTCATAACCATTGAGAGCCATCTTGATTGATGCAGGAGAACTGGAGTCATCGCTATGTACTCATAACCATTGAGAGCCATCTTGATTGATGCAGGAGAACTGGAGTCATCCCTATGTGCTCATAACCATTGAGAGCCTTCTTTATTGATGCAGGAGAACTCGAGTCATCCCTATGTACTCATAACAATTGAGAGCCATCTTGATTGATGCAGGAGAACTGGAGTCATCCCTATGTGCTCATAACCATTGAGAGCCAACTTGATTGATGCAGGAGAACTGGAGTCATCCCTATGTACTCATAACCATTGAGAGCCATCTTGATTGATGCAGGAGAACTATAGTCATCCCTATGTACTCATAACCATTGAGAGCCATCTTGATTGATGCAGGAGAACTGGAGTCATCCCTATGTGCTCATAACCATTGAGAGCCATCTTGATTGATGCAGGAGAACTGGAGTCATCCCTATGTACTCATAACCATTGAGAGCCATCTTGATTGATGCAGGAGAACTGGAGTCATCCCTATGTGCTCATAACCATTGAGAGCCATCTTGATTGATGCAGGAGAACTGGAGTCATCCCTATGTGCTCATAACCATTGAGAGCCATCTTGATTGATGCAGGAGAACTGGAGTCATCCCTATGTGCTCATAACCATTGAGAGCCATTTTGATTGATGCAGGAGAACTGGAGTCATCCTATGTGCTCATAACCATTGAGAGCCATCTTGATTGATGCAGGAGAACTGGAGTCATCCCTATGTGCTCATAACCATTGAGAGCCATCTTGATTGATGCAGGAGAACTGGAGTCATCCCTATGTGCTCATAACCATTGAGAGCCATCTTGATTGATGCAGGAGAACTGGAGTCATCCCTATGTGCTCATAACCATTGAGAGCCATCTTGATTGATGCAGGAGAACTGGAGTCATCGCTATGTACTCATAACCATTGAGAGCCATCTTGATTGATGCAGGAGAACTGGAGTCATCCCTATGTGCTCATAGCCATTGAGAGCCATCTTGATTGATGCAGGAGAACTGGAGTCATCGCTATGTACTGATAACCATTGAGAGCCATCTTGATTGATGCAGGAGAACTGGAGTCATCCCTATGTGCTTATAACCATTGAGAGCCATCTTGATTGATGCAGGAGAACTGGAGTCATCCCTATGTGCTCATAGCCATTGAGAGCCATCTTGATTGATGTAGGAGAACTGGAGTCATCGCTATGTACTCATAACCATTGAGAGCCATCTTGATTGATGCAGGAGAACTGGAGTCATCCCTATGTGCTAATAACCATTGAGAGCCATCTTGATTGATGCAGGAGAACTGGAGTCATCCCTATGTGCTCATAACCATTGAGAGCCATCTTTATTGATGCAGGAGAACTGGAGTCATCCCTATGTGCTCATAACCATTGAGAGCCTTCTTGATTGATGCAGGAGAACTGGAGTCATCCCTATGTGCTCATAACCATTGAGAGCCATCTTGATTGATGCAGGAGAACTGGAGTCATCCCTATGTGCTCATAACCATTGAGAGCCATCTTGATTGATGCAGGAGAACTGGAGTCATCCCTATGTGCTCGTAACCATTGAGAGCCATCTTGATTGATGCAGGAGAACTGGAGTCATCCCTATGTACTCATAACCATTGAGAGCCATCTTGATTGATGCAGGAGAACTGGAGTCATCCCTATGTACTCATAACCATTGAGAGCCATCTTGATTGATGCAGGAGAACTGGAGTCATCCCTATGTGCTCATAACCATTGAGAGCCATCTTGATTGATGCAGGAGAACTGGAGTCATCCCTATGTGCTCATAACCATTGAGAGCCATCTTGATTGATGCAGGAGAACTGGAGTCATCCCTATGTGCTCATAACCATTGAGAGCCATCTTGATTGATGCAGGAGAACTGGAGTCATCCCTATGTACTCATAACCATTGAGAGCCATCTTGATTGATGCAGGAGAACTGGAGTCATCCCTATGTGCTCATAACCATTGAGAGCCATCTTGATCGATGCAGGAGAACTGGAGTCATCCCTATGTGCTCATAACCATTGAGAGCCATCTTGATTGATGCAGGAGAACTGGAGTCATCCCTATGTGCTCATAACCATTGAGAGCCATCTTGATTGATGCAGGAGAACTGGAGTCATCCCTATGTGCCTCTGCATCAAGAAGACATGCTCCGCAACACAGAGGGACCTCACCAACATAGAAAGCAGGTTCATAGACCTGTTGAGTAAGGCGAATCGGGAACTATTTAGACATACAATACTTATAGAACACCAAACTCACAAACACCATTCATCAACCACAAGATGTTGTAGAACCCAAATTAAGATAACAAAGAGCACTCCTAGAATAGAGAAAAACTCCAAACAAGGAAACAAAGAAAATAGAAGAACTCAACACACACACCGGCCATGAACAAACCCACAGAGACAACAATACAACACAAACAAAAACAAAAAAGAAATCATCAAAAACAAACGACTTACCCTAAAATAACAAATCCAAAAATACCACCAAACCTACAATACCAACAACACACCCCACACAATGCACACACACACACCCCACACACACTAAAAATACCCCACAAAAAAACACATGCCCTGCACAAACCAGGCAAAACCCACACACCACGCAACTTCATCACAATACCAACCTCCTACAAACAGCACAAACCACTTCCAAGAGACCAACCCACCATTCCAACCTGCAAACTCATGCCACACCTCCAGACCAATCCAGTCCCCAAAGTACAACCTCCTCCCAGTATACCAAACCTACTGGAACCTAGACCATACACATAATCCTTGGCCAGCCTAACGGAACCCAGCCCCAAGCACAAACCACCCCCACATACCAGAACCACATATATCGGAACCAAGACACCAAACATAACCCTTGACTGGATCCCAAATTCCTACAAGTGCATCCACTTCACTCGCCCTATAATTTAACCCTGCCTACCAGAACCAAACCCACCAATCCTCCCTGCCTGTGCAATATGTTCAATCCCCTATGCAAGCACCCAACCACTACACAGCACAACATAGGAATAACTCACACATCACACCGCCTGGTTTTTACAGATAAAAGGAGCCAAAAAATACTTCTGACCACCACAAACAACTATCAACCAAAACCCTGAATATCCTCATAGTTAATGTCTCATTTGCTCATACATGCTACTAGATTGAAATTTTGAATTTCACCAAACAGAATAAAGAACTCTGCAGATTATGCTCCCCTCTACAAGGCTAAGAATAATAGAAAACTTTAGAAGACAGCTAGCATGGTAGACAACAAGACACACATTTGCCGCAAAAGCAAATGGCAACCACCAAAGGCCAGTAAAACTTATGAAGAGGAATCTGAAAGTGCAACAGAAAGACTTTTGGCCATAATTGACAACTCAGCACAAGTGCAATGTGAAATAACTCATTCAACACTAATTAATTAAAGATATGTCAGTCGTCATAAAATCTGCTGACAAGGGCTCTTGCATAGTAGCTGGAAGAAGACATAAAATAGTATATAGCATCTGAAAGAGACAACAAGTTTGTCAAGAAATCACACAGAATTACACACCACCCACCAATAAACACTAAAACATACTCACTCTAGACAAATACACAGGAACAGAGAAACTATATACACAAAAACCAATGTCCATCAAGCCAGTTGTCTCGGGATGTTCAGGTCCCCCTGAGAAACTTTCATGCATAGGACAGTATGTACTTTAAAAAGCCCTAAATGTCATACCCTCATATATAAGAGACACCAAGGATTTCATAAACACAATAGAACAAACTCTAATATCCCAGAGTGCACCAAATTAACAATAGATGTCTCAGCTAACTATATGTTCCACAAGAGGAAGGCATCACAAAAACTCTCCTAGAAAAATGCTTAAAAACTGCTTGAGAAGAATCACAAACACACATGCAAACAAGTATAATATGTAGAATCCATGGTATTAAAATTTGCACCAACCTCTTTGCCAACATATTTTAGAGGAGGAGTTCCTACCCACTATAACCAAACAACCCTGAAAATATTCTTAGATGATATTTTTTTTGTCATTTGGATAAGTGATGCAACACAACTAAAAAAATTTAAAGTTCTACTCAATGAAGACCATCACCAAATCAAGTTCACATTGTACCTACCACCAAGGCAATTTGATCAAGTCTTCAGGTTACGAAACACAGGCAATTAGACAAAACCTCACTTCAATCCCACCAACAAGTTTCAATACACACACTACACTCCTGCCACCCTAATCACATGTTCCCAGCCACACTAAAGGTGATGCAATTAGATTCCTACAACTTCAATGGACAAGCAGCAGTATAGAAAACTATAATAACCTTCTAAAATGCTAAAGTACCTTTTCCAAAAATCCCAAATCCGAAAGTGCCTCTGCAACATAATGTGTAGAGTATTTAACCTACACACCTGGATCAGGTACCTACAGGATAACAAAAAAAAAATGAAATCAATATCCCTTTTCAGACTTCCCTTTCAACCAAACATCCCTAGAAACAGTTTCAAGCTGGCAATGAAAAATGATACAGATGAACAAAGAGAGTAAACACCTATCATAGCTTTCACAAAAGGAAGGACCATACCAAACAAAATAGTATCCGTAATAAATAAACCACCCCTAGTGCCAAATAGAACAACATCCTTCACCAGAATTCCTAATAATAACCCCCTTCCCCATATCCTAGTCATAGCCTCAGCCTATCCCTAGATACCTTCACAGATAGTATACAAACCCCAGCTAAATTTTTTATATAGGTAGCCAAGGCCACAAACACAAATACAAACCCCAACCTCAGGTGGCAATAAAAAATATATGCAATATGCAGAATTAGTTTTTGAGGTTGCAACATGCACAGAGCACCAATGCCAATACTAGCCCCCCCCCCCCCCCTAGTACTAACCCCCTTAAACAACAATTAGCTACACACTAGATATCCAACAATGATGTTCTACACCAACCAATAACAGTCCACATAATATAATAGTGAGCACCTACATATAAGCTGCTTCATATAAAACACAGACTCAGAGACAACACACCCACTCCTTATACCACATATTAAAGGGTTTTCCCATAGAACCAACCATACTTAACCCAACACACAAAGACCAAAACCAACCAGGATCTCAACATATTTATAGTGATTCAGTTTGTGGTCAACCATCACAGCTGTCCCCCATTCCACCACAGAATGTCATAGGAACCGTCAATGATAATACAGATGATAATGTAGCAGAGGAAACACCATAATACATCATGCCACCATATACATCATGCACACATCTACTACTATATAACGAAATCTAGCCATGGCACTCGTAACCATTGTAAGCTGTCTTGATTTCCTACAAGAATACATGAGAACTGGACTCATCCAAAGGGCCTCCGCATTAAGAAGAAATGCACTGCAATGGAGAAGGATAGAAAGCAGGTTCATAGACGTGTTGAGTAAGGCATAGCATGAACTATTTTGACATACTTATAGAATATCACACCACAGCATCCGACTTAACCAAAGAAGATAAGGACGAACTCGCAAAGACCATACGAGATGTACAACCCCAAGTTAAGATAATAAAATGTATGCTCCATGCCCCATCATACACTGGACATCCCATGCCTCTGTGGAAGACAGGAAGTATTCCTAGAATTAACACAGACTAATATCACATAACCAGAGGAACAACTCCAAACAATGAAAATAGAGCAACTCAACTCACACACCAGCCATGAACAAACCCACAGAGACAAAAATACAACACAAACAACAACAAAAAAGAAAACATCAAAAATAACAAATCTAAAAATACTATCAAACCCACAACACCAACAACCCCCTTCCCCCCCCCCCCCCCACACACACACACCCATCACCCAAACCCACATCACACTAAAAAGTACCTTTCAAAAAAAAACCCAGCATGCCTGCATAAAACGACAAAACCCATACATCACCACAATACTAGAAGACAACACCTCCTACCAATCCTATATACAAACCATTACCAAGAGACCAACCGACTATTGCAATCCTCAATTCCACTCCACAGGTTACAATGTCCCCCAGACTCAATCCAGACCCCAAGTACAACCTCTATCCAGCATACTAAACCTACTGAAACCCCACCTATGCACATAATCCTTTCCCAGCCTAATGAAACCCAGTCCCCACGCATAAATCATGCAACCCACCATAACCACATATACCAGAACCAAACTTAACCCTCACCATAACCGCTGGAACCCAAATTCCCTGCAAGAAGCTCACTGACTTTCCCGACCCTGCCTATCTGAACCAAACCAACCTGTTCCCCTGCAACTACAACATAGATTATAAATTCGACCCCACTATGCGGGCACACATTTCTATATCCCTACACTGGAACCCAAGCACACCACAGCACAACAGAGAAAAACTGACACCACTCCACCTGTTAGTTTTAGATAAAAGATAAGCTAAAAAACTGTCCAAGACCACAACACAACCCAAATAAGCCCGCACCACACCACCACCATCAAAACCCCTGAGCAATCCTTCATGGTTAACCTCTCATTTGAAATATTAACACAGACAGATACTGAGTTTCTAAAAATAGGATTGAAATATTATAACTGACCAAACGAAACAATAAACCCTGCAGGTTATGCCCCGCCCCCATCCACTAGACAGTTAAGAATACTTTAGAAGACACCGAACAGGATGAACAAGACACATATTTTTCCCCCAAAGCAAATGGCAACCACCAAAGGCCTGTGAAATCATGAAGAGTACTGTCAAAGAGCAATAGAAACACATTTGGTCATAAATAGCATAACTGAACACAAGTCCAACCTTTCTTCAAAGGAGAAAAGAACCCTTCCAACACTAGCTGGAGATACTTATAAAAATATGCTGACAAAGGCTCTTCTGATTCAGAAACACAGGCACCCTAGACATAAAACCTCACTTCAAGCCCACTAACAAGTTCCAATACACACACTACCACACCTGCCACCCTAAACACATGTTCTCAGCCCTGGTATAGGAGAAGCAATTAGAGTCCTCGAACAATCAATGGACAAACAACAGTATAGAAAACTACAATGACCTTCAAAAATGATAAAATACATTTTCCAATAATTCAATATCCGTAAGTACCTCTGCAACATAATATGTAGAGAATACAACCTAGCTAGTACCATACACACGTGGATCAAAGTGCCTACAGGATAAGAAAAGAAAGATGTCAGGGGAAATTAATTTCCCTTTCATACTGCCTTTGAACCACACATCTCCTCCAGAAACAGTATAAAACTATTACAATAACCCTCTCAATAATCAACTTGAAATTGTATTCTCTCAACATTTTGACTAGATGCTCTGGGCCTTCATTCCGGATGAAGGCTAGAGCATATAGTCGAAATGTCGAGAGAATACAATTTCAAGTTGATTATTGAGAAGGTTATTTTAATGTTATTATGTATGTCAACTGAGAGTTCATTGAAACTAGCAATCAAAAATGATACAGATGCATGCACAGAGGAAACACCAATGATAGCCTTCATAAAGGAAAGCACCATAGGATACAAAATAGTGTCTGCAATCATTAAACCACACCTAGTGCCAAATAGAACAACATTTCCTTTACCAGAATTCCCTTAAATGCAGACACCCCCATACTATAATCATAGCCTTAGCCTTAGCCGCAGCCGCACAACTAATACTCAACCCTAGCCAAAATATTAAATATGCTCATATTCTAACCAGAGCTCTGACAGCAAATAAACTCAGCAGGTAGGTTTGCGCATCATGTGAGTCATGAAGATGTGGAGGTTCAGGTGAGGAAGGAAACGGTGGGTGTGAAGAAGTCGACACCTGAGGTAAGAAGGAGGAAGTAGCAATGTGGCATATATTAAGTATAATTTCAATACACACAAACAAAGCTTGCTTCTGTAAGCTTTACAGTGATTATTGAGAAGGTAATTATAATGTTATTACGTCAACTGAGAATTCATTGAGAGTAAACTGTTTGCTGTGAAAAAGCAGCAAATGGCAAGACAGTTGATGCTCTCACACGTAGCAACTATTTCACAGCCCAGTAGAGAGGTTGTAATTACCACACAAAAACTTAAACCTACCTAAAAGGAAAACCTATAATCCATAAACTAAACTGTCCATCTACAATAATGATCCTGCATCTGCACTAAGTCCTATATAGCTCTTGGCAGAATATGCCAGAACTAGATTTTTCTATTTTATTCTTCTATTATTCACTTATTGTTTTTTCTACCTATTATCTATTTTAAAGTACCTATTTTTCTCAGTTATTCTGACAAACACCTAATTACATGTCACCATCGATTCTGAAAAATTCAAACTTGATTCTTGAACCCTTAGATCAGTAACTATATTTTGTAGTAATGTTTTTATTATCTCTAGTTGTACTGTAACACAACAGAAGGTTGTAAGTAGTCTGCCAAAGTAGATTCTTGCCAAGAGAAAGTTATTAGTCAACATTGAGATGCACTTTAAAGATGGCTATACTAACTATGCCAATCATACATAAATAAGTAGTGTTAGGAAATCTACTGTTCTTCTCATGCAAACTCCCGTACTTCTCTGCTGCCACAATAAGCCGTCTATCACACTTCAGAGTTCTGAAACGGTAATGGCAGGAAATAAATAAGTCAACTCAACTGTTAGGTGAAGGCGATGCACACTTGATCTAGGAAATGATGGTTTATACTATGATAAGCTGAAGCTGTACCTATTTTATCCCATATGGTGAGGAAACTCTACCTGTAGAGTCTTCCAGCATAATTCTTGATGCTCAGTAGATCGTTTTCCCTCCTCCAAAAATTATATTGACAATATCTGCTGAGGCCTACCTAGTCCAAGCCGCCATATGAAAAATGTGTAGAGGGAGTGGTGAGAAAATGAGAAAAATGACCTTTACGCAGCAATGTAGTGACAGAAGAGTTTTCAAATGGAATCAAGGCAAGAGTTTACTGAATTTTTCCCACTGCTTTTTTGGTGTGACAGAAAATCATGTTTTGAAAATCAGGCTTCAAGTTAGTGATTTGATATTACCTCATTTCTTGTTGATGTATTGACTCGATAGAAAGCAAGACAAGAAAACATTAGCGAAGTAGAATGTCGTCTTTGAAGCCTGATTTCTCAAAACATGATTTTCTGTGCTGCTATGAAAAATTTAAAATCTCTCTCAATTCTTGCTCAAAATTTATATTATTTTAAAGCTCTTTTATTTCTTTACGCATTTATAGAGTTGTATGAATCATCATGCAAAAACTCGATTGCATATATATATATGTGTGCAGTGAAAATGACCTTTGTATATATATATATATATATATATGTACACGTTTATATGGAATTGTGAAAATCTGTCACTATCAAGCTAATTAACAACCACAGAACAGGTATGGTGCTAATCTAAAACCAGTATGGAATAGAAATGTTTTAGCTGTAAGTGTTCAGTGAATTCACAGTGATATCCGATGATTTATAGGGTGTGTGCAAAATAAATATTAAATACATCTTCAGAAAACTTATTTCAAGAGATACATTTTTTTATAACCCTCATACTGCACCTATAAATTTGCAAAAATATTGAATATAAAGTTGTTCGCTTAGGAATCGAAAGTTTGTAGCATCTCTGCTGATGCTTCTTCCACTCTGGAGAGGAACCTGGTGCATGCACTAATTTAGCATTGTTTGGTGTGCAACAAATAAACATCTACTAGTGCACTGCTTTTTCATGTACTCTTTTTTGTATCTGACATAAAGCATTTTAAATTCAATTTACCATGAGTGTGTGTGTATGTGTGTATGTATGTATATATGTTTGTGTGCAGATTGCCATTTATTTGTAGTTTTTTTAGCCTATTCTTTGCACAAAATTAATGTAATATCTAATTATTCGGTATTCTATCTAGAGAATATTTCTTCTGTAATCTGTCTCTAGATTTTATCAGGCATGTCCGATCCTAACCTTTGAACTAGGTAGGAAACTCATATTGGCTTGGAATGATATATGCCACAGCAGTGTGCAGGCCAGTTTGGTAGGGAAATAACATTATGTGTACAGTTTTCTGATTTTTATATATGCATTTTGCATATGTGGTGGTTTGACTGGTTATATAGCAGACAAAAGTACCAAACTTTTTCCAATGCAGTGAATTATCTATAAAAAAAATGGCTGCAATAAATTTGGTAAACAAGAGTGGACCTATAATACAGAAAAAAACAAAAAAAACATGAAAAACACACGAAGACTCCTATAAATTCCAAGAATATCTCTGGACTGTTCCGAGAGTGAGTAAGTAGTCTCAGTTTTGTGTAAGTTGTATTTCACAACATGTACAAAGATCAGTATGTGATAATTGGCACAAACATTATTTGATTTGTACTAACACTTTACCAGTTCATTGCAAGCCATCATTCTTGGAAACATTTTAAACAGCTTGGTGGCTGGTGGTCCAAACTTTTTAGGGGAAAATGCTGCTTAACCCTCTCACTGTCAGCATTATTGTGGAGAATTATTTAAAATTTAATACAGCCTTATTAAAAAATTAATATCAAATCAGGTATTTAGCTACCATTTGGTCATGTGATAGCATAAGTATTTAAGAAGTTGTGGTCAAAAGGTGTGACCACAAACTGACCACATAATATGAATATAATTATGAAAACAATGGTCATGATTAGGAGTTCCATAACTTCTTTATAGTTCATGTTATGGATTCGATATATGGCTCAAAAGATAGATCAATCCATATGCTTTCTTTTGCTTCAAAGAACTTAGGAATATACATTACTATACAAATGTTTTTCCATTGCTGATATCGTCCGACTGAAAATCGTTCGTGTTTTAAATATAATTTCTTCAACTTTCCTCCGCCTAACCACCGTAAAAATTGTCGTGTAAATAGAGTTTGAATTCAGCTATCTTTTAATATAAAAATTATTGCCTATTATCAAATACGTATATATTTTTTAATTTTTACAAAGCCGTGGAGCCATATGGCGCCATTGACAGTGAGAGGGTTAACAGATAAAAATAATAAATGAATACTTCTTGTTCTTTTTTGGAGGCAGGTCTTCGAAACTGGTTTTCCTACAAGATAGATCTAGATGAATTTCAGTAACGGAGTCAAGGACACTAGTTTTTTCTTTGGGTAAAACTGAATCACTGCAGCAGAAGAGAAAAAAGATGATGTAAGTCTGCTTCATCTTAAAGCGTGTCCATCAACGGACAAAAGCCTCACTGGCATCTGGGTAAACATTGCAAGTATCCAATGCTGCATTTGTTTATACGAAAAAGAGTAACACATCCATGAAATAGAGGAACGCAACAGAATCAATCTCACCTTAAAAATGAGCGCAGAAGTGATGAAGATGTGCTCGCAGGATATAAGGACTAGAAGGTTCCAGTTATATGGCATGCAGTCTTTCTGGGGAAATTGCCTTTTATTGCTGGAAAGTTTATATTTGCTAGCCAATTTTACAGCCTCTAACTTATATTGAGGTGGAAACTGTAACATTTCTTGCATTTCCACAGGAAAGGGGGACTCGTTCTCGAATTCCGCATTTTATATTTTTGGAAGTAGCGAGAAGCTACTTGTTTACTGATAACACCACGTAGTTCTTCCAATTGAAATATGCAAGTGCATTGCTCTATAGCATTCATTATTAATTCATCAAAGGCACATACTTTAGCTTGCTTCTATAGAGCTGCTTGAGTACAATGAAAGGCATAATAATGGTAATCAGATTTGGTCAGGCATGAAAAATGATATTTCAATTCAAAAGTGAAAGTTTGTGTACTCCCACACATACACAAACAGTAAATTCCACATTGACCAACAAATGCATTCGCCTTCTTCTTGAGACATGCTAACATGAAGAGATCAACTTGACGGCACTTTGTGTCATTAAGCATTTCTTTTACAAAAAATCTGAGCTGCTCCTTGTTGAGGATTAGGCTAGTCACATGCCTACAGATGTGTGTAGTTGCCACACACACACACACACATACACACACACATGCACACACACATGCACACACACACACATACACACACACACTCAATGAGGATTAGGCTAGTCACATGCCTACAGATGTGTGAGGATTAGTTTAGTTGCCGCACACACACACACACATACACATACACATGCACACACACATGCACACACACGCACACACACACACACACTCTATGAGGATTAGGCTAGTCACATGCCTACAGATATGTAAGTCATTTGTCACAAACTGGCCAGCACTGAAGCCTTAGCACCAAGAAAAAGTAGAACTAACTAATAAACTGCCACCTCATTCCTCTGGAATGTTATATACTTATAACAATATGTGAAAAAAATAAAAAATAGCATGGTCATGTTTAGTAGGATCAGCACTGCAGGGATATTCCAGGAATATCGCAGCAGACCATGACTGTGCCATATGAATGGAAGAATAAGAATGTAAACAATAAATGAACAAGTTTGTTCAGTATTAAAAATATCCTTAAGACATAGTGCCAGTGGTTTCAAACAACCTCCATTATATCACTTACAAAATGTTTTACTGCTAACTCAAAGTTGGTTTGTAGACTCCTCATTGGATTTCTTTTTAACACTCACTAAAATTGATGCTCAGTGATCATGAACATTTCATACACATTTCAGAATCTTTTTGGGCTGGATCAGGAAACACATTTAGCCTCTGAAACACAGCATAGAAGGTTGCAAAATTGAGAATCAACATTTCCACCCTTCATGATAAAAACATATCAGTGGTGATCCATGAATTGATTAAATTTCAAAGATCAATTCAGTTGAATTTGCCTGAACAGACAAATTTCATGCTAACTTTTCCATAAATCTTGAAATTTTTCCTTTTTTACATTGTGTTTAAAATTTGACAGATTTGTGCTAGTTACTAACCTCAGCGAAGAGCTAAATTGGAGACTCAATGCTCTCATTGAAAGCAGGTTCTAGATAGCAAAGAGGTTTCATTCCCATCTTCTGAACTAAATTTATTGGGAATGAAACCTCCGTTTTGATAGAGCATATTGCTTGACCTCTAGATTGCTTTCTAGGAAGGAGGAGGGTTGGTGACAAAAAACCAACATAGTCTAAAAGTAACCCTCCAAACAAGAGGTAATTAATCCACCCAAAGGAGAGTATACTTGCATGTAGTGTACAATGATCACGTTTCATTGAGCTCCTCTAAGGCTGCCATTGCTATGTCTCTAGAACACAAATCCCAGTCCATGGCAGGTTTCTTGAAAGAGAGATTGTGATACATGGAGTTGCAAAGGGCCTAGAAAGAGCCATCTCCCCTGTTCTGCATTATCTAGAATAAAGTGCTACCTCTTCCCCCAGCATCGTAGAAAAGAGAAAGGCTAGCTACATTAGTCTACTAGAGTCCATCTGGCTTCCCACCTATGGACACAAAATCCACCCCTAACACAGACAATGTGTTTGTGTCCACCAGTGGTTCCCCATGCCATGGCCCAGGCATGGTAGTTGCATGCCAACCACTCTTTGCCCATATCTATTCCCCTGGCTACAATCATAGCCTAGATGTACTCATACATATATACCCAACTCATTGCACAGGCACATAATGTGTGTATACCCATTTGCTGTGCTCCATAGTCTTGTCATAGTTGCACATGCTCCAGTTTTTGTAGAGAAGCATTAATCCACATGTTCAACACCAATTGTCCACTTCATGGCCCAGATTATAATCACAAGTTGCCCACTTTTTCAGCAGATGGCGACAAAAAATCAGAGAAACATAACCTCCATTTTCAGCAGATGCTTACATATTTCCGATAAGGGCTAGAGCACATCTAGTTGAAACATCGAGAGAGTAAATTTCAAGTTTTATTAATGAGAAGCTCATTATAATCATTATGTCAACTGAGAGTTCCTTGAGGTACATACAATCTGTGTGACTACCCTCATCACAGATTATGGGCCAGTTAAATTTCAAAAACCCACATTGAGGTCTAGAATATCCTAATAATGTCCTAGGGCAACAGTATTGCAAAGGATGAGTACCATAGAGCTATCACTGGTGTCTAAGCAAGTGAAATTTTCACTCTTAGATATGAAGATGCCAAGGGTGTTATGTCCTGGTTTTGATCCTCCTGAGACATTTCCAAATAGGGATTACAAAGACCCAATTGAGAAATTTCAAACTGTAGTAGCAGACCTGATGGGTTCAAAAAGGCGATTAGCAAGAAGAAAAGTTCTGAAATGGAGAGAACTTGCAGTGGTCACTTCCACAAAATGACTGGTCCCACCTTATATGGTGACACACGATCTGTTCCCACATTATATGTTGACATGGTCTGGATGCATCTTTGACATTGTAGATTTCACATTGTTATAGTATGATGGAAACCATATGTCTGCAATATTCTTTCTACAGATGCAGGGTCAATGTGTTCTTGTTGTCCTCATGCTGGACAGAGAAACATAACCTCCATGTGCAATGGAACATAATGTTCATACAAGCAAGTGGTAGGTAGCTATAGGAGAGACTTTAGAAAGGGTGGCTAAAGTTCTTTGCAAAGAAGAAGTTTTCTGAGTCCTGAATGTCACATTTCAAATTCTAGAATGCATGCCAGGCCCACTATTACCAAGATCTAAAGTTGTCGCTGTGACTGTATGCTAGACTACTCACCATATCCATGGCTGCTGCTTCAAATAAAGGAGAGAATGAGATTTTCTCAATCGTGGCTTTGGAGATCTTTTCATGCTTGAGTGCTGAAGAGGACTTCCTTGTACAACTTGCACTGGATATGCTTCTGGATGGCTCTTCTTGACACTCCTGAACCAAGAGGATAGTGTAGTTACATCTCAAAATGTAGACAGCAAACTCTGCGATGAGCATGCACAAGCATTCATCCTTCATTTTTCCTTGCACCTTTTTGGCTAATCAAAACTCCAAGCCATATCAGTATAAACATCTTTGGTCTTTGGTCTGGATTCCCAGCAACAACAAAGCTCTATCCACCTAGAGAACCTGCATTCACTCTACAGACACTGATATGAATTGATATATTTTATATTTATATTTGATAGGTCTGGTCTTGTACATGCAAATGGCAGCAAGTTCACTACTTCAGATGCTACTGTGAGTGAAGGGAGGGAGGATTTGAAAAGAGCCTGCAGTTTATACTCCTTGCTTATATGCACTAACTTGATCCAGTGTTGCATTTCCAGAGATTCTTCACTGGCTTTGCCAACTACACTGCTGTTCCTGCCTTAACTTGGTCTTGGATTGTTTATGGAGCTCTGTGTTCTTTTGAATAAAATGCTCCAAGAAAGGACTGTGGTTGAACCACAGGTTGCAGTGAATTGTTTTAACACGCATGTCTTGTTGTATGCAGAGCTGCAGCAATCTCTGTGCTGTGGAGAACATACTAATTCTTGCCTCCTAATTTGGTGCTAGGTTCTCCACCTCAGTGGTGCACCAAGAAAAGCTTCTGATATTCAGACAGCTACTCGCTCTCAACCATGCACTCTGGCACAAGTGGAAAGTTATTGTGTATGTTGTGCAACTTTTTCAAATTCTCAAGGATAATGTTGTGCATGCTTCACCTCTTTTCATCATGCCATAATGTAGAGCATGGATAACTGTATACATAGTTAGCATGTACCAAGGTAGGTTAACGATGAATAGATATAATGTAAAGCAGGATAACTGTATACATAGCTAGCATATACCAAGGTAGGGCTATGGCTAGGTTAACAATGAATAGATTTAGTGTAAAGCTGTATACATAAAGCTAGCTAGCATGTACCAAGGTAGGTTAACGATGAATAGATGTAGTGTAGAGCAGGATAACTGTATACATAGCTAGCATGTACCAAGGTAGGTTAATGATGAATAGATGTAGTGTAAAGCAGGATAACTGTATACATAGCTAGCATGTACCAAGGTAGGTTAACGATGAATAGATGTAGTGTAGAGCAGGATAATTATATACATAGCTAGCATGTACCAAGGTAGGTTAACGATGAATAGATGTAGTGTAAAGCAGGATAATGCTAGCATGTACCAAGGTAGGTTAACGATGAATAGATGTAGTGTAAAGCAGGATAACACTACGTACATGCTAGCATTATCCTGCTTTACACTACATCTATCCTGCTTATCATTGGCATGGTCACATTGCCAATTACTGGACTGAAAGTGAGCTTAAATGTAGCCCATTTGTTTATAAGTTGACATGAGTTGTGGCCCACTTTACTTGCTTGTGATTGAGACTATATGCTGTCATGTTGCCACTTGTGGAGGAAATGAAGGCATTTTTGGGTTAAATATAAGTCATATGGATTGTCTTTCTGCATCATGAGCTCTACTGGAGCACATAGCACCCAATCCTCAGTGCAGCTGGAATTTCCAAAATAAGTTCTTAGGAGGTTTGAGCATCTGTCTATCATCCACTTGGCTTATAACACTCAGCAGCATCCTGTTGGTCACCTACTGCACAATAACATCTTCAAAGGGAAGAAACTCCTATACTTAGAATTTAAGTGAAGTGTATATCTGAGTATGCATATGTAAAATAAAAGGCAGCAACCATTTTTTCCCTTCCGACTATTTTAATTATATTCATATCTATGTGGTTAGTTGCTAAGCATAACATATTGTTCTTCCAACTCATCCAGTTTGACCATAAGCCATTGTCAACTGTGTTGACCCACCTCCATGGTTGTCAAAAGCCATTTTGCTTTCTAATGATCTTTACGACTACAAGGTTTCTTGAAAGCAAAAATTTATCATTTTGTTCTTGGATGCATCAGCAAACACTTGCTGCTGAATAGGTAAACTATTGACCAGGTAAAATAAACAAGAAAGTTCTTACATCTTGTTTCTTAATCATATTTACAGAAATATGGTTTGTCCTGAGTAATCAAAATCTGTTGTCTAACATTCATCAGTTATCACCTGCTATATGGTTGCTCGGTAGTTTTCATTGCTAATCTTCTTATATAAAAAAATTATTTGAAAAATGTTGGCTGCACAGGCACTGGGGATTAAGGGCATAAACAGATGCCTAATAAATACTTTCTCATTTCTTGCAATCCCTGCAATCGGAATCTTGGAGGAAGATTTAGGAACCCACTAGCAGAACTAAACTCATGGCTGGAGGTTCATGGCAAGCAAAGGGATAAACACTTGAATCAGAGCTTGAACTAACACAAGATCTTCGTTTGAGAAAAAAATGGTCTCTCCATTCATCTCTGAGCTATGTGAGGAATTTTTTACAACCTCAGCTACTGCCATTCAATCATTGCAGGGCACAACACTCTGCAAGCTTATAAAAATCAATAATTCAATGGAATTATAAGCAGAACAAGTGACGGCTCATGAATGTTGTTTTTCTACTTGGCTTGCGGAGTTTTCCTGCACAACTGTCAGCATGTCCTAGGAGGATGTAGCTGATCTTCGATAAAATATGGGAACCCTTACAGCAAAACAATATAGCAACAACAAGTATAGCATGTGCAGATTTATATAGTGTACAGGAAGAAACGAGTTATAAAAAACTTTTTTCTAAGGGAACTGCAATACTTGTCCTCTTCCAAGGAGATGACTCTAAAAAAGAATAATAAAATCAGCAAAGTGTGGAATGTCATCATTTGCGTGTGTATGACAGGGAGAAAGAAGGCAGAAAAAGTCGGTACCTACAGACCTGTAAGTCTCACACTTTGGGTTAAACATGTATTCTGATGTTCTAACACACTCTTACACCAAGTTATGCATTTCGAATGCATCTAAATGTTCCCAACCACACAAAAATATTTATAACTTTAAGGCAACATGGATTCATCTTAGTATCTCCAATGGGCACCCAAGTATGAAGTCCTACACGATGCCAGTTTAAGGGAAGGATGGAAGGATGATTATTGCAGACATGAATGGAACTGAAGTGGAATGACTTGGAAGTTTTAGAGAACAAGAAGATAAAGATATAGCTAATTAGAGGCACCAGCTAGGTATTGATAAGCCAGCAAATCTGGAGTTTATCTTGATTAACTGCATTGGAAATGATCATGTAAACGCAAATAGCAAGAATGTGCATCATTTAGAATCCATTCTCATGCTTTACGGTACCCAACCTTGAGATATATGAAGACATTACTGTTGGAGACACAGAAACTCAGAATTGGACTCCACACAACTCTTGGATAGAGCCCTTAACAACTTCCATAATGCAGAGAAACAATAGCAAAAACAAGCAAACACAAAAAGGACAAAACAAGGAAATTTATATTTAGTAACTAACATCCATGTTTGGTTGGCTTGTCAGAAAAACAAAGAAAATAAGATTGTACCCACATAGAGTTAGACAACCCTTTAGGTATACATGATTTCAATTGGTAAAGGGTCTTTTTCCTATAAAATGAGCAGATGCTTTAAAAAAAAGAAGTCAATCCAAAGGGGCTATTTCTTTTTCAATCATTGACAATGACCCTGTTTATTTCAGGTAACTGCTCAATGTATTAGCTACACATTCAGTAATTAGCATACTAGTTTAATAAATGCCAAACTCCATTTCCATTTGCTACATTTATTGTATTGTAGCTCCTCAGTGAAATCAGTTCAAGTAGGTTGCATACTTTTTCATGGGATGGAAAGGTATATGGTGGACTTCTTTCTTCAAGTAGTGAAAGACAATGCTGTGGAGGAAAAGGCGGTTTACTATTACCTGGCAGTAGAATAGATGGTGTAGTATTTTTGGAATGGAAGAAAAGGTGGTTTGTTGCTTCCGTTCTTATTGCACTTCTTATAGATGATCACTGCAGCTCCGACAAAAAGACCATACAAGAGTCCTTCCATGAATAAAGCAAGGTCAGAACAACTCCAACAAAGAGTTTGCTATTGTCCTTCAAGCCAACATAACCACGAGAAGAAATAACACCCAATAAACAGTAGTTTATTACCTTCAATTTTACAAGATTGCCTAATGATTTGGAACTGTCTAAACTAATAACATATTAGGGATAAAAATTAATTTTCAAACTAGTACAATATATACACTCCAACAGTGTAGAATTGTATACAGGTGTGCATGACATGAT